>QTSX02005778.1:0-197762 GCA_014839935.2 Entomophthora muscae
TCAACCTATATTCATATTCAATAAAGTATAATTCTCTTCTTAAATCTTCCCCTTTATTTTTTTTATTTTACTTCCCAGAAGTATAAACTCAAAACTAGTGAGGAGAGCTTCTTAATGTTTTAACACACACTATGGTAAGTTATCTACTCCCAGCTCCTCCCTATATAATAATATCACTAACAAACACCTTTCCACTTATTTATTTTTTTAACTTATGTTTTAATTTTTAATTTTTTGGGCATATGAAACTGCCTTGCTTTTGGGTTAACTTTTGAACCTGTTTTTAAAGTAAGAAAGTTTTATATGTAAAAAACATAGTAATCTTAATTTTTTGACTAACTCCAGCATACTTGACAGTGAGAATTCAGCTTTTCCCATCTGATTGACAGTGCCAAACTTGACACTTTACTATGTTTTGAATTTTCAACTCCCAATAAAAAATTCCATATAATAATTTTTTGCAATTATAATCTACTACTCTCTCTTATACTCCTCATTTAATTTATATATTTTATTCTTAATTGTACTTCTTTCATTGATTTAGCCCTAAAATGTTATGCTGAACCTAACATCTTTGAGGCTTCATCAAATATCACATATTTTCTATTTTTTAATCTATAGATCTATACTTTTTGTTTCTATTTTGCTTTTATTTACTTTGTTATGTTCTTTTCTTGCTAAATAAAATTTTCTATGTATCATTTTTACTTTTATTTTCTTTGCTTTGCTTTACTTTACTTATTTGTGTTTTTTATATCTTTCATAATGTTTTATTTGCAATACTAAGCCTTTTTAGCCAATATCTAACAATAACAACAAGCAATCCAAGCTCCAAGCCTACAAAGGCTCCAAGGTCCCTGCCACCAAGCGTACAAAGAAGCCTCCCAAGGCTAAGACTCCCTCTCATCCAACCCTATTACCTCCTCCACCCTCATCTTCCCTCCACAATTCCTCCTTTAATAAACCAATGATGCTCTCACTTATCACTCTTTCTACCAGTCTGAGGCTTACTCAGAGCCCACCAAACAGTGCTGCACTAAGAAGAGAAAGGCTGCTAAGGAGCCTACCTCTTCTTCTGGTATAAAGAAGGAGGCCTCCAAGAAGGCCTCAAGGAATCACTCTCCTCCTTAACCAAGTGTTTCTTCTCCTCTCCCTTCTTCTGACTATCTGGAGAATCCAGAGGACTACACAAAGAATTTTAAATCCACTAGCAATCCACAATATTTTCAATCTGGATGGGGAGCTCAAAGTCTCTAAGCGCTTCCCCCATTATTTTCCTATTATGTTGGTAAAGGGTGGCCCTGGTTACATTGCCAATCATTACATCTTTAACTGTAATGATCAAAACCAGCAAACCAAGAGCAAGCACTATGTTTGTGAGTATAAGTATTACAGGTCCCACCTGAACACCAAAGGCTTGGAAAGAGTTACTGACAAGAAGGGGTAACATACATGTGCACCCTCCAATCATCTTATCACAAGGATGCTCAAGTGGTAGCTTATAAAAGTTATTCCTTCCTCTGCCCACCTCTGTGCATCTGATCTAGCCATCAAGGCCTTGCAGCATCTAAAGCCCAACAATCTAAAGTTGATGCCAACTAAAGAGAAGTTGGTAAAGCTCATAAGCAATAAAAGAATTGAAGCCAATCCCCTCCCCCTAAGGCCTCTGATGCTCTCTCTGAGCTTACCCTCACTCATGAGCTCAAGCAGCTCCCAAGTGGGAGTTCTTCCTCCTCTACAATGACAGCACAGGTGTCAAGGAGAAATTTATCTGCTATTCAACTCAGAAGAACCTGATGGAGTTGAAAAGGGCGTCAACCTGGCTAGCTGACAATACTTTTACCACCTGTCTCCAGATGTTTTACCAGCTCTGGATGGTCCATGCCCAGATAGACATTTTTGTGATTAAACTCATGTTCTTCCTTCTTCTTGGTGCCACTGAGGCCATTTACACCTGAACTTTCATTACCCTCCCCTGTGAGCTTTCCCTCCTCCCACCATCAATGACCCCAAGAAGACCCCCCCACACCCACGCCAACCCTCCTGATGCTGATAAAGACCAATCTTCCCTTGAGTACTTTGAGCCCCAGTGGATTGAGAAGGTCTTCACTCAGAGGTGAGGTAAGGCCCAAGCCAAGACCAGCTGGAATGTGTACTGAGCTGCAGTGAATGGTGAGCTGAAGACCACTTTGGCATTTGAGGATTATCACAAGCATCTGAAGGCTAAATTTGGGCTCTATCTAAAGTTTAACCAGTTCTTTTCTCCTCCAGCACAAGCAGGAGAAGACAATCTCTAAGCTGTGTGACCTTGTTTACTGTGTCCCCATCCAAGTCCACCACCAAGTTGACATACTTCACAAATACTATCCAGGATGCCACAAAGCACAAGTACAAGGCCTATGAGATCAAGCAGCAGCTTGAGCTCATTGAAACTGCCCTCCTGGAAGGGATCAAGAGGAAGGAAAAGGGGGAGGAATAAACTTTTTTGCTTCCTTTGATGTTTTTTACTTTTAACTTTTAACTTTTTAGCTTTAATTTTTCTACTTTTTGATTTAATTAGATATTAATAATTTTTTATGTATAACTGGTAAGTATAAACAAATAATTATAGTTGAAAGTGAACAAAATGTCTTAAATTTTGTTAATTTACTGCTAAAACATAAGATGTTCACAGTTCTGCGCATATGGAGTATACCAGATATATTAATAATACTTCTTTATATTTATTATACTATAATATTGAGTTTATCTTTATTTTTGTCTCATTAGTTTTTAATTTTTAATTTTTAATGGTAATAAAAATATTTTTATGGTGAAGAGTGTAAATCACATAGTAAATGAGAAATAATTGTTTTTTCTCCTTATCCTTATTAACTAAAACATGTTTTTATTGCATTTTTGAGTTTTCTGGGGTCATTTTATTAAACTGTAGCTGTATAGATTACTTTTTATATTAAAATTATTTATTACATCAAGTACTTCTGATTAAAAAATTGTCAACTTCCAGTAGTCAATCAGTCAAAAAACCAAATTCTCCCTTTACTTAATAGTCAACCACCAGGGAGTTGACTACCAGGGTGTCAATTTCACCATAGTTGCCATTTCACACTTAAAATTCAGTTTTGCTAAAGACAAAATCAAAAAGAGCATAAATATTGTGGTTCACAACATTGCCCCCCTCTAGATTTGCCTTTGGAGGGGTATACTTGTGTATAAATTTGGTGTGGACTTGTGCAAAAGGGGTACCATGTATAGCAATTTGACAGTGTACTCAGCACCTTGTTTGAAGGTTACTTCAAGAGAGCCAATCCACAGGGAGTCTAATTTTTGAGCTATTCCTCCTAATTGGTGTTGATAGTAGAGGACCATGTCTCTTACTCGGAACTCTAGGAGGGAAGTGCAGCCAGCATTGTCTGGGGTTAGCACCATAGCCTTTGTTTTATAGGCAGAAACGTAGGCAGAAGCTTGGATGTCAATTATGTAATTAACTAGGCCTTTTATGTGATCCTCAGGATTAGAGGCATCATCATATGTAGAGAGCTGCATCTCTAAGATTGAAGGGGTGGAAGTCTCTCTTCTGTATAGCATGGCAAAAGGAGATAGCCTAGTGACTCTGTGCTTGCTGAGGTGGTATGAAAATAGGGCATGTGGTGTTCCAGCTCATTTGACATCAATACATGTCCACAGTCAAAGCCAAGTTCTGGCTGGTTGAAGTTGTCATTCTCCAGGTGGGGCAAATTCTTAGACAGGAGTTTGTACTTAGACTTTATGGCTTCAAATTCCTCTAGTACTGCAAATTCAGAACCTAAACATAAAAATGCAGGATTGTCTAATCCTTGATCCAAATTTTGAATCACTTTTGCAGGAAACTCAGCTGAGTGAAAATTAAAATATTTAATAAAGTCAACCATTTAATTTGAATTTTTTGGTTTATTTAAATTGGCAAATTTTGAATCTCTTGAGCAGATAACTCAACTAACAAAAGACAAAACACAGCAAAAAAACACAGGATACATTAATCAGAAATGCGGGATACTAATAAACAATTTGGTATTTCCTGTATGTCTAATGAATCATAGACAACATAAAATTAGTAATGAATCTTAAATTGCGGGATTTTCAAATCCAAGAACCAAATTTCAAATCAAAAACAAGGTGAATTTGAAATAAATATAACTTATGGGCATCTCAAACAGGAAGTCAAAGGATCTAGAGGGGAATTGTGATAATTCTTTTAGAAATCATAGGCATTCTCAAAAATCACCCTATTCCTGTTTAGGACAGCTAAAATTTAGATCCTACTATTCACCACTTAACATACTTAACTATAAAATTGATTAAAATATAAACTTCTCTTTTTGAGTTTAATTTTTTAATAAAAAATTATAATGCCTTCTTTTAATAACAACACAAATAAACAAGCTGTTCCCTGGCCTTGACAAAATCATGCAGAGCTACGCTGGGTCTTTCAATAGTGAAGCCTCCCTCTATGATCAATCCTAACCCTCAGGCCCCTCCCCAAGCACTACCCAGGAGTGTGTTCTTTCTCCCATGTCCTTGAGCATGGCGCTGTTTGCTCATCACGCATAGGCAGCTTCTAACTCAAATCATGTATCAACACTAGTATCTGTAATTGGCCAATTGAGCCAAGGGGCCACCCAAAAAAGCCAGAATCCAGAAACAGCCAATCAGATGGCACTATCTGGTTCCCAAGACAGACACATCCCATCTCCAGCCAACCAGCCTACAAGAGCAGAAGAAAGCTAATTACCCCAGAAATTGTTCTCAAAATGGTTTAAAAGCAAGGGATGCTTATATCTCTTGGGTAAATTGTGGCCGCAATGGGTTTTGCAAAGTCCACTGTGGCTGCAACCCTGTGAGCCCACACCAACTGTGGCCCCCCTCCCAAGAAGACCCCATGGGAGCCTGTACGCCAACTGATAGTGAAAAAGCCCATCCCCTTATAGATGGCCATCATGGAACGTGACCCGTGAATGCCCCTGGTCCACGTTTGTCTCCAATCAGGACTCCATGGCATTTTCACAAATAAAAGAACAGTCAATTTGTGGATGCACAGAGTTGTGGTTGCTACTAGAATCTTGTCCAATCAGGTTCTCACTGGTCTTGTTTTGGTGGATACCAACTCCTATGAGTCTGCTGTCATTAATCTTATCAAAGGGAGAGCAATGAGGATGCACAATGATGTCATCTTCCTGTTGTATGCAAAGATTTCTTCAAGTATCCAAGACTATGGAGAAAAGTGTATCCAATCTGACATTTACAAGTGCGGCCCAATTTTATATCAATTTGTCAGGGTTTTATTGGCAGTTTCCCCCTTGGGTGTCAATTATTACTCATCAATATCAAACACTGCAGATGGGTATGCCTACCAGACAGAGCTCAAGGACATGCTGGAGGAGTGGGCTATCCAATAAGCTGTGTACACAGTTGTAATGAGTGCTGAGATGGAACAGCGGGAATGTTCAACCAAAGAAATTAGGGCTGCAGGGCATACTTGTTGGTCCTAATCCACCAACCACACTGACATGCATCTTGCAGATGTATGTCTTTACAATTTTGGTTCAGCTCTCAGGCGCTTAAAGCCTGCCATATACAATGAACTGTGCACCCAAATTGAGAAGGGGTATGAGCTTTTCCTGTCCATATTTGTCCAGGACCTATCAGATCTTGTCATATTCTATAAAAGTGATAGTGATAAGTCCACAAAGGACTCCCACCTCCCCCCACACTCATCCATTTGGTTTTTCAATCCCATATACGTGACAGAAGAAGAATTTGAGAAATTGAAGCAATCAGCTCTTTCCGCCTCTTCTCACTCAACAAAACAAGCCTCCCCAACCCCCCCCCATCAAGACCAAGCCACCCGCCTTCTAACCCTGACTCCCAAACCACCACCCATTCCCTCCCCACTACCTCTGATGCCTTCTCTTTCACAGGCGCAGATGATGACAACGTACATTCTGCCCATTCCCTCCCCTACTTGTCCTTTGATGAGTAAAATAAAACCTTTCTTTGTGATAACTTATTAAAATTGATATTAGTTCTTCCAAATTGCAATTAATAATATATATTTTATTATTGACTTTCCTCATAATTAATAAAATGTTGTACATTAAATGTGATAACATATGGTTATTTGCATTAATATTTTTTATTATCAGTAATAAATTAAGGACCACAAATATAAATGTTATATTAGAATATTGCAGGCAAGCATTAAATCCTGATATTTTGATATTATGTGCATAACCCAATGCATTCTGTATAATAAAATCCATTGTAAACTTAGCCTTTTCTATTATAATTTATATGAAATTGATTGTGTTTATATTAGAGGCCATTATTGCTTAGTACAAATATTGACACATTGTGCATTTTACAACCTACATATTTACCTATTGATAATGATTCTGTGAAATTTAAATAGAATTTTTGAGATAGTAATAATTCAATGGATCAATCAATCACTTTTTATTATCATTAATTGGCTGATTTTTTTCTGTAGCAACTGTGCATTTTCTGATCTTTACACACTGGTATCCCATTGGTTGGTTTCACATCCCATTGCACAGGCAATAGGAAATGTGGTTGCCATCCCAAGACTGGATCCGTGGTTGGGGTGGTGGCTTGTTTTCCTATTGCCTGTGCAATGGGATGTGAAGCCAACCAATTGGATACTAGTGTGTAAATATCAGAAAATGCACAATTGTCACAGCAAAGAAAAACAGCCAATTAATGACAATAAACAGTAATTTATTAACCCATTACATTATTACCTTGAAAAATCTGACTGAAAAGTTTATAGAATTATTGCTAATAGGTAAATATACAGGCTGTAAAATGCACTAATTTTCAATATTTGTACTAAGCGTTAATGGCTCTCTAATATAAACACATTCAATTTATTTTAAATTGTAATGAAAAAGGCCTAGTTTACTTTGGATTTTATTAAACAAAATGCATTGAGTTATGCACATAATATCAAAATATCAAGAGTTGATGTCTAATTGCAATATTCTAATGCAATATTTACGTTTATTGTCTTTGATTTATTAATGATGATGAAAAATATTCATGTGTTGATGGTAGTACTATAAAAACCAGTTTTTTGATGTAATTCAGACAACATGTCAAATATCTACAACTTGATAAATGAATTAGAAGCACACCTGCAAAAGGTTGTTGAAATAGAAAATAATATCAGGGAACTAGTAACAGGAAAGCTGGGAAACAGGGGGCAGCCACTAATCCAGTCAAAGGAAGATGCTCTGAATAAATTGGGAAATATTATAGATGAAAAGAACAAAGAAGCATTACTTAATCTACAGGGAACAATTTATCAAGTTTGAATTTCAATGATGCAGCCTACAATTTGTGGGAGTTCTGGAAAGGGGCCAAAGAAAACAATAAGAAAATCAAGCTGATTGAAGGAACTGAAATTTCAAAGGAAATAGATACAAATGAAGAGGAAACTGATCAAATGGAAACAGATGAAAATGAAGCACAATCAAGAAGCAGAAGAGCTACAATAAACAATGAAAATTTATTAAATAAAGATCAAGAGGAAGCATAAGTAGCACATAAAATAAGGAAAATCAAGCCCAGGAAATCAAATGAAGAGCAGCCAACACTCATGAAGTTTTCAGAAGGGGTGCCTGTGGCTGAGGGGGCCGCAGGGGAAACAATTAGTATGTTTATTTATGTTTTACTTAAATTTACTTTAGTTATAGCCAGATATGGGGCTGAAGTTGTTGAGGTGGCAGCCTTCACGCCCAGTTGATTTTATGGAGATTACCATTCACTGGTATCCCCTGTAAAACAAATAAATAAAAATTAAATTAATAAAATAATTCAAAATAATATCAATCAATATGCAACAAAAGAAGCAATGAATAGGAAATTCAAAGCGCCAGAAGGAAGTTCAACTTAGGTTGGAGAAGCCTATGAAGTAGGCACAAATATCTTTTCAAAGAAATAATGGAAATTCAAATCAATGTCACCATGGATTTCAGCAAATATATCTTTGAATTTCTTGAACAGTATCAATTTTCAACTATGAGCTCATATGAAATAAACCTGAAAAAATTCAATTTCAAGTTCCACAGAAAATATCAAAGTAGCAATTTTTGATAATTTAATAAAATTAATATCAAATCAAATAGGCAATGCAATATTAGTCAATAAGATGAAACCTTTATTCATATCATTGCAGAGGCATGGGTGGCCAATCCCTCCAAAATTCCTGAATCCCCTTTAATCAAATTTTCAAATACATCCTATACAAATAGATAAGTCAAAATATACAAGAAATTCTGCTTATTTGTGGAATGCTATACCTCACAGCAACTACATATTTCTGTTTACCTTGGGGTAGTACTACACTGCATTATGAAGGCCAACATGAAGAAGCTGGAGGATGTCCCCCTTCAGATGGACGTCTGTCATCTGGCACTGGATAAAATGAAGACGCCACAGGGCTATCAAACAGTAGAGTGTGTCCTATAAAGCTGGGCCATTATTTTTCTTGTTATGCCTAGGTGCCAGATTGATTATTTTATAACTTAATCACATTATCCATATTCTAATTATTCAGAAAGCTTAAAATACAATCAATCCCAAAACTTTAATTGATCTTGGGCTTAGATGATTTTTTAAAAAGAATTAATCAATTTTAGAAACAAAAAGTGCAACTTATAGTATTACTGAAAATATCTTAAGTGCTACTACAAACTACAAACCAAAAATATTTATGATGAGTTGCATGGGAGAGTAATAGCAGCCCCAAAGATATAAATGCTATTACCCTATCTTTGGCTCATCATAAATATTCTTAGTTTGTTTCAGAAAAAAAGGGTGTTGTTTTTGAAAGACTGATAACTCTATTTGAAATACAACCTCTAGTAAGTTGCCCTACTTCCTGAACTTGCCCCAATACATCACTAGCATCTTCTGATATTTTTGTTTCTCTGGTATCATCACATGATTTCAAATGATAATTTATCTCAGAATATTCTGATAAACTTTCAAATGTTAGAGGTGAAGTGTATAACTTCCCATCTTTCATCAAATATGAAAGATTAATGCACATATTTTTAACTTCAAGCTCTATTTTTCTAGGCCTAACTTTTCTTTCATAAATATAAAAGAATGTCTTTTGAGAAATTTTTGAGCCTGATAGTACTGATTTATATAATTCTTTTCTTTTTTCTTCTTGCTCAAAAATATTTTTAAGATCACTAATATTTTTAATATAAAGCACATTTTCTTTTTCCTTTAACATTTTTGATATTACACCAAAGTGTCCATCAACAATGCTTTTTCCATGACATTCCACAAAACAATTATATTTTATAGAACCCTTAATATATTTAGGTGCCTCTTTAAATAAGTAATATAAAAATTCATATGATCTAAAATGATTTCCATTATCAGTCCACACTTTTATATTTTTTATTTTTTTAAATCTATCTAATTTAAGAAGACTAATTAGACATTCACCTGAAAATAAAGAATCATGTGATAATATTTGAGACAAAAAATCATGATATTCATATTTGATTTTATTGTTTTCTTTAAAAACTAATGCAAACCCTAATAATGAGATAGGTTTTTTTAAATAAAAACAATTATTGGTCTCAATTAGACCACCTCCAACCTTTAAGTTTTCTTTATAATCTATAACTACAACACAAGACTCATCATCTAGTTCATAAATATCTTTTTTATATTCACTAATTTTGATGAACACAAAAGTCTCAGTGCTGATTAATAGTCTTTAAGCCATTGTCTATAGATTCTGGTAATGGTAAGTTTTTACTTTCACATTCTTCCTTCTTTTTTCCAGTGAATTTTTTAAATCACAAATATTGCACATATTGGTTTGTTTTTTACTTTTTATTATATTTTTAGGGATTAATTTATAGTAAGTAGAAATTGAAACTGAAATTTTATTTTTTATTTTCATATCATATATTTCTTTTTTTGTTTTAAGTAGAGAGTATTTAATTTCAGTTGAGTAATTACTCATCTCTTTTTATATATCTTTATAAATTTTTCCAGGCACTTTTTTTGTAAACTGGCTTGTTTCAAAAGAATTTTCCAGCAATTTTTTAATCATTTTTTTAGTTATTTCTTTTTTTAATGAATAGTTATTATTTTTTGGATTTTTTTGTTTAAGCTTACATTTTTATTTTTATTTATCTTTCTTGAGTATTCAAACTCACTTTTGGTTATATTAAACCCCATATCATTAAGCTCTTTTAAAGAGTAGCTGTAAGTAACCAGAGATTACAAGGCTGGAAGATGCTTTTGGGGAGAATATTTCATGAGATCCTTTAATTTTTCAATGAACCCATTGCTTTTTTGATTTTGAATAGTTGTCAGGAACTGAGCTTTCCCAAATTCAGTTTGAGTAAGGAAGTGCTTGATGAAATTATCAAGATCCTTGCCAGCAATAAAGAGGAATGCATTTTTTAACATTGCAATTCTTTCTCTCTTTGTTGAAGCTCCCAAGGAAAAAAAGAATAGCATGGCAGAAGTAAATTTAACCAAGGACATGGTGGTATTTTGAATCTGTAATTAGGTTGGATCTCTGAAATTTGCCTTAATGATGGAGTAGTTCTGATCAGAATGTGGCCTTTGAATGGGGTCTTTTGGATTAGAAGCTTTGTGGTGCTTTAGCTCTTATATACCAAGCTAAATGACACCATTCTGAAAGAAATGGTATGATAGCTTTTACTATAGTTTGAACTTGAATTTATGTTTGCAGAATTGATTAAATACCTAGTTTTTATGCACAAGTGATATATGTGAAGCAGCTAGGCATCATTATTACATCATATCCTCTTTGTAATCAATGCAAATCAATTAAAATGATTTATTCAGTTAATTTTAACTCTTCCACTTATTTTTAAAATGATAAAATATCAAAGAATTCCATTTAAAACATGCTTAACTTGAGGTTTGAAGCTCACTTGAACCTTAAAATTAATCTAAAGAGTGATAAAAAACATCCTAACTTCAAACTACCATAAAATCCTAAAGGATTGAGCTTTTTAAATAAACAAAATTTGAAAATAATGCTCTTGACCTTATATTTGATTTTTTTAAAATAAAAAGTATATTCTAATTAGTAAAAAGTTAACTTTTTTTAGCTTAAAGCAATCTACTTTATATCATTAGATAGAATCATATAATAAAATCTGGATTATAATCTTTTAAATTACTTTTGCATTAAATATTGAGTATAGTATACATATTAAAAAAATTTACATCAATAGAAAGATAGAATCCTTAGCTTCATTTTGATAGTTTACAGTGTGAAAAAATATTAATTTTTCATTGAGTTATTAATGTTTTAAATATAAAATGTGTAATTAGTTACTTTTTCAAAATTGAACTGTGTTATGCTGCAACTTGAGCGGCATGTGCATTAGAAAATGGCACAATCCCTAAAATAATGACCCAGCTGTTTTAATTTAGCCATTTTATATGGATACACAATACCTCCTGAGAACCAACTCCTAACTAATTCCCTTTCTCAACTACATTTTATAAGACGCTCAGCCACCACTGGGGTGCTGAGCGCCACCCCTCTAGCAATTTGTGCCAGAGTTGTCCACCACGTACAGAAGAGTATGGGGTCCCAGTTGGATGCATTAGCAGAAAATATAATTTTGGGATATAATACCCCAGAATAATTGCATTCCCCTTTGCAATTTGCCTCCCCATAATAAAAATATTCTCTTGCAATGTAATTTTTATTTTTATTTTTAATTATTTAATTTCAATTTTGATTTTGATTTTAAATTATAACAGTAATATATAATTAGATTGATAATAATAAAGAGACAGTTTAATAAAGCAAAAACATGTAATAATAAAATATGATTTATAAATTTGTTTATTTAGTTGCTTGTTGAGTACAGGTTCATATATTATGTAGTTGAACAACAAGAGCTCTATTAATCCACATCAAGCTGCCTGCTCCACTTATGTTTTAAACAAGTGATTGTTTAGAACTCAAATTACTTTTCCCTTGTAATATGATTTGATAAATAGATTTGCTATGCTTAACCCGTGTCATAAGTACTAATTAGTAAGAGATACATGAAAATCATTGTTTTTTTATTATGTGGCTATTATGGCACTAAATCAATAAGATCAGGTGATGAATTGCAAGGTCCAATTTGTGGCTTAAAAAAAGCCAAAGTAATAAAGAAGGGTTAACAATAATTTAAATAAAATTAATCATTTTGTATCTTATTTGATTTATTTATTTATTTATTTGTTAGCTCTACAGTCAATACAATATTTGGTGCATTATAATAAAAATATGTGTCTCTATATCTAGTATAATTAATTTTACTTAACTTTTGTCAAATTCTTATATGTCTATAATACAATTCAATGTCATGACATTATATTTAAATACTAATTTTTGAGTCCTAATAAAAACAAAATAAATAAAAATAAAAACAAATAAAAATGGAGCACCCATTTATCTGATTGGCTCAGAGTTAAAGGCTTTGTGGAGGAAGGATTTAGAGTGCTTGTAAAAAGCCACCACCACATCAGGTGACATTGCAAATTGACTGACCTTGAGTATATTAAAGGGATCTTTGGTGTCCTATGGGAGCCCTGCTTTAACCTTATTCTTGATCCACCCAAAGACTTCCTCAATTGGTTTAATGAATGGAGAATATGGGGGGAGAAAGAGGAGTCTCATTGGGAAGTCTGCAAGGTGGTGGCTGGCAGAATGGCTATTTTTATCAATTGGTGGGAACTCAGAAACAACCAGATTCACTTTGTGGAGCCCAACATTATCAAGCACAACAATGTAGGTTATACTGCAATGAATGATCTGGAGGTACTCCTTGACAGTTTGGACAAAAATCAAGGAATGTCCCGCTATTGTGGGAACCCTTGATCATCTGGTATTGATCCAAACAAGAGGACCAAGAAGTGCCACCATTGAATAGGTCTGGGAACAGACAGCTGAACAATGTGCTATACCATTCTTGGACTCCTTCTCAACCCACCCATGCCTAGACCTGAGTGAGAAGGAAAACAACAATTTGTTGATGTAAAAGAATTGGTCATTTCCGGTCTCCTTGAGAGCCACATAGGTCTTGGCATAAATGTGTTGATCCTTGATTGTTTTTTTGCTGTTTCTGTTATACAGCAAAACTCCTAGTACTTTCCAGGAGAAGCCCAAATTGAATATGGTCTTGTAAACAAGGGCTTTTGAAACCAAAAGCCATGTCCTCTGTAGCAAGCATTGATTGGACAGCAAGTGAGTCCAGGTGGCAATCCTTGGTAACCCACTGCTTGATTGCCTTGAGATGGGTGGGCTAAAAGTAGGCTGGGCTGCTGCTTAGCCTTGGCAAATTTTGCAATTTGCCCAGTGTTGCCATATTTGGTGTTGATGTTGCCAATGTATCTGGCTGTGACACCAAATTGTGACGCAATATCCCAAACTGCCATTCCCCTGTTCAAACAGTTGAGGAGAGCTTCATACTCACTATCTGTCAATTGACACCAGCCCTTAGCAGGTACTGCGGCATCCTGTCTAGCAGGCTCAACACAGGGGATGGGGACCTTTGTTTAGAAGGTGGGATCATGCTTGCCTGCAGTGGTGCTGTCAATGGTTGAATAGATCACAGGCGTAGATGGCTCAACAGTGGTGGCCAATGGCTCATAGAACGTGTCAAAAACACAGGGTCATGCAATAGCAACTCTTGGATCCAGAGTGCAGGGTTGTGTGACAACTGGGTACATGGCAGAGGTGTAAGTAACCTCATAGTTCCTGGTGACCTTGGTATAAGAGACTTTGGTGGCAGGCCTTGAGAGCGGTTTCTGTCTGGCATTCAGGCTTCTATTCCTGGCTTGTGATGTAGGAGGTGGTTGACTGGCGCTGACGCCTTGGGAGGCCTATGTGTTGGCATTACTCCCCTCAAGTTGTGTTCTGGGTCTATTCTTGGACCCTCTGGGACGCCTGTGTGGACAGGCTGCCCCACAGGCTGGTGCAGGAGCTGATTGGGAATGTGATTTTCTGTCCATAAAAATAAAATAAAAAATATATATTATAGATTAAATATGTATTTATTTAGATTTTAGGGTTAGTTGTGAGTAGTTATTTTCTCTTAATTTAGCCTTGAATAGTAAAAGAATTTCTATATCTGTGATTTGAAGTGTATAATATTGTATACTTTCCAGGTTTAGATAATTTTAAAGTTTAATCACTTTTTATGTCCAAACATGATTATTGAGATTGAATCTTTAGTTTTATTTTAGTTGTGGTGGAGCTTCTTGATTTGGGTTGGTGTTTCTGTGTGTGCTTATTGTACATTAAATTTGGATTCCAGTTCCTGCAATTAATATTTGAGTTTACTAGTGACATTCAAAAGTAATTTGAAATTTGGTTTGTGGATTTGACAATCCCACAATTTCAAAAAACATAGTAAACTTAATAAAAAAATGGTTGATGGATTTGAACGCTTCAAATCTGATTCCAGTTAATTCATTTTGTCCATTGGAAATATGCAGTTTGAGTTAAAATTTTCAAAGGGTCTATGAGTTCCTGCATTTTTAAAAATCCAAATAAATATATATAAAAATCAATTTAATTAAAACAGGCCATCCTGCAAAAGTGATTTGAAATTTGGACCAAGGATTTGACAATCCCACATTTTTGTGTTTAGGTTCTGATTTTACAGTACTTTTCCTATTACCAGGAGAGCATCTCCTCCATAGGCCTTTACATCAGCTGGAGTGAGACCATCCTTAGACTGATACCAGTCTTTGAACAGTCTTTTGAACTCTCCACCTATGAACTTCTTTCCTCTGGTGGTCATCTCTAATTGCTGCATCAATCTGTCAAATCTCTTATCAGAAGTCTTGCTTGTTGCAAACCTTTGGAAGCTCTGGAATTAGACATCTTCTTCACCTGAGCTAGGGTAGAAAATGCTATGGGTTTCATCCATTGGAAACCCTACACAATTGGGAGAATGAATAGGGGTCAAGAGTGGCGTTTATTGGGAGCAGAAGTAATATTCCTTATAATTCTTCTGTATTATATATATTTTTGGATGTGACATTTGGTTTTTTTATCTTGGGCTCTTTTGTCTTATGCTCCTTGGTCTTGGACTACTTGCTTTTCATCTTGGACTCCTTGTCCTGTACCTCCTTGCTCTTGCTCCCCTTGATCTTAGTCCCCTTTCTCTTGTCCTTTCTTCTCTTGGCTCTCTTGGTTCTCTTGCTTTTGGTCTTGGTCTTGGTCTCCTTGCTTTTGTCCTTGGCCTTAGACGCCTTCTGTAGCTTCCTGAAGTGGATGATCCCCTTTTTTTACTTTATCACCCCTTTTATAGCCTTTTATTTCATTAAGATTCTCTTCTAAGCTGTTTTTTTCTCCCAAACTTAACCCATTTTTATTATTCTCTATAATAAGTTAAACCTAAAAACTTACTCTGGCCAATCAGGGAGGACTTCTTCCCTTTCAGCCCTCCTGATTTATTAGTCTTTTTCCCTTGTTTTACTAATGAGAAACATTGATAAAACAAGCCTTAAACTACAGCTAATCAGGCATCTGTATCTATTAATTACCTCAAACTAATCCTCTGAGCTACCCAGTGTTGTCTCTTGCTCAAATAGGGCAACTTTGCTTCATGTCAAAACTCTGATGATCCTCAAGCTGAGTTTGAACAATTTCCCTGTTTTCCTGTTATTTTTACCCCTCTTGATTTGTTCCTTTTTCTTAATTAAGAAATAAGGAATTTGTTTCCTTTGTTTTGCTCAATATTTTCCCATATTTTTCCCCTTGGTGAAACTTGAAGGCCCCATCATCTTGCTCTTGCTCTACAATATAGCTGACAGCAAAATGTTTTGCCCTGCTCTTGGAGTTTCTCCATTTCATTCCCAGCCACTCCTTCTTTCCTTCTCCATTCATTCCTCTTAATAAATCTCTATTATTTTTATTTTTAGTTATTTTAGTTCTTTTTCTACTTTTTATTTTCCTTTATTTCAATTCATTTATTTTCTATTTATCTATTATTTTTATTATTTCCTTTTATTTCTTTAAATCTTTTATTTCTCTTATTGCTTTAATAATTATTTCTCATTTTCTTTTATTTCTTTAGATCTTTTTCTCCTTATTATATCTCCTTCTTTCTTTCCAGCCACTATAAATGAATACCACCTAGTCCTTATGCCCCTTCTCTCTTCTTTTCTCCAAATATGACCTCCATCTGGGCTTCTCTATCATGATATTCCACATCCGTCAACACCTCAGACTCTGGAAATCAGTCTCCACAAGTGAGCTATACCTAGACTTGACCCCCATCAGTGGCCTTCATTTAGGTTATCAGAAGCAAGCACCCCTCATGCACTACTACTTTTTTACTCACCCAAGTTGTTACCTTGAGCTTTCAGTCATTAAGTAACCAACTATACTTCCCAGAAACCTCCAAATAATTAAGTTCTGCAGCTTTTTCTCTGGAAAGCCACTCTAATGATGGTTCTGAGCTATCCATGC
This sequence comes from Entomophthora muscae, assembly GCA_014839935.2. Classification (NCBI taxonomy): domain Eukaryota; kingdom Fungi; phylum Entomophthoromycota; class Entomophthoromycetes; order Entomophthorales; family Entomophthoraceae; genus Entomophthora; species Entomophthora muscae. Next base: position 16,553 of record QTSX02005778.1, read on the forward strand.
TTTTCCTGGCAACTATAAGACTTCCTTAAAGCTATTCTTAAGTCATAAAAAGAGAAAAATTAACTCCATCTTAGGTAAAGTTACTCAACTGTATTCTCACCCCAGTTGGTATCACGATTTGAGTGCTACCTCAGCACATTCATCCTGGGGCAGACCCAACTTCTCTACCCTTTCACATCACTAGTAAGGGTCCACTTTACTACCATTCCAAGACATAGATCACTGCTCTCTACTCACCAAAGCTATACATATCAATAAACCAACCAACAAGTACCTGTCTTGGGCATACAATCTTTATTTGGCTAATATCAAGTCCTTGCCTGCAAAATATCCCATCATTTGGATCATCACATCCACTTTTTCTTTACATCCTTCAACTTATATAATGTTAATTGAGCATACTATTTTGGCTTGGTTTTCTTTATTTTCAAATATTCTATATTTATAATCTATTGGTTCTGTATTCTATACAAGTTGAATCAAAATAAATCAACAATTTATACACTAGTACCTCACTTGAAGTAAAGTTTATTAAGAGTCATAGTAGAAATAAAGCTCTGTCCATCTTAATTCCTTTGATGCTAACCAATCCAATCCAAACACATAACTAATATAAAGCCTAAAATATAAAGTCCTTTGTTTGATTGGTTTTTAGCTTTGGTTTGCATTAAACCTTTTAGCATCAAGGAAATTTATATGGTAAGAAATTTTGATACTACTATAAATCTTAATAAAAATTTACTTTAGTTGAGTACTAGTGTGAAAATTTTGTTTCAGTCACTTTCAATTTGTAGACAGTTCAGAATCAATAGATTTTAAAAATTGGTAGCTCACATGCCAACCACCCAATTATAATGAAGTTGCATAGGCACAATCAGGAACACTGGCCACATAATAATACAGAAAAAATACAAGGCAAGTCTATGGAAGTAACAAACTGGCAAATTAATAGACACTATAGATAAAGGAACAAATAAAAAAGGGATTGGAAATGACTATACTAGTTCATATTTAGAAAATAATTAAAAATGATAAAAAGAAAAGGTCTTCTTTCAGTATAGCATTGAATTTCTTATTGATATGAGAAATAATAGGGACTACAAAGAGATGTTGGGTGACATCAACTAAGCTGTCAAATTCCTATATAACTTCTCAAAAAAAGCTTCAGGGATTTTAGAAAATACCATCTTCCATTTGGCAAGGGAGAATGACAAGTGTCCTTAGGCCAACCCTCAAAACCCTACTGCTTGATGTCGTGAAGCCAGCTCCAAAATCTTCCCACATTAGTTTTTGGCTATATATGCACATAAATCTCTTTGTCAATGGCTCCTGGGTCATGGGAGGGGCTATCTCTTCCAAGGAATACTTTTATGGCTGCTGTGAGATGTTATTTGTGCTTTTGAAGACTTTTCTCCTACCCTCAAAGGCACAGCTCCTTCACCTTCAATTGAAGCAGCATTTAGACAATGTTTGAATCAAGTTAAGCAGTTTTTATAATATTAGCAACACATTTTTTATCTACTAGTTGTGATTGAAGAGCATGATCAGGATGAGAAACTCAATATTTGTCCCAGATTTTTTACAAGATGATCACTGGTTTGGCTGAAAATAAGCTGCACTTCAAGGACATTAATCATAATAAGGTGGCTATTGTCCTAGACCAAAGGTATCTAATAGCTCACAATGAGCTAAGAAAGATATATCTATCAGCAAAATTTTGCCTTTGAGTAGATTGTTTTTCCAGAACGCCTATTTGGTTCCTCTTGGGGACATTTAATTCCTTCTCAATTCAGGTGTATAATGGCAGCCTTGGTGTAAGACACTCTTGATGACCTCACACATGACACAGTTGCACCCCCACAGCCAGGGGATGGGGAGGACAGGTTCAAATACCCAGCTCCTTTACAGTCTACAACCTAGTTAGGAACTTTTATTTGGTAGTATTTGAGTGTCCTAAGGTAGGTGCATTTTTATAAAAATGATAGGAATTTAATGTACAAACTTATTATGGTGTTTTTAATTTGGCTATTGGTTTTAATCTTGAACCAGTAGTTATCTCCCTAATTATGTTCCTTTCATCATACCTTAATAGTAGGGTAATGAAAAACTAATTAAGGATTGTACAATTGCTTATAGGGTAAAGGCTTATCTTTGTTTGGGAAATCAAGCAAGTATATATAGTATGGTTATCAAGGGGTTCAAACAATGGGGGATTAGAGGAATTATGGAATACAACATGCACCACAAGGAAGGAACATGTATCTGTGCAAATATCAACAGTAGATCTGGAATCTAACCAGATCCTTGCAGTTTCCCTTACAGAGATAATATTGTTGGTGCCACCAGGTGCGCCAAGCTTGCGGAATCAATACCTGGAGTAATTCTGGAGCCTGCAGTGTTTACCAATTGAGGGTTACAACTACTCCATTTTTAGACTACAAAAGGTTCTATAATGCTTATTGATGATCAATTGGGTTGTTTCACTGTTGATCAACAACTAATTGGTATTCATATTGATCTTATGCTTTGCAATCCAATAGAAAAATGAAGAATGCAACATGTAGCATTAACAAAGATTAGGGGTGGTCCCTGATAGGATGATCTATCTTATTTGGAAGACCTCCTACAAAAATAAGGTCAGGACTGTGTGCAGCAAACTGTTTGGGCTCTCTGCAGCTTGCCATAGCCAGGGGCACCATCTGGCAGTGTAATTTGAGAGGTTCTTTTGCATTAGAACTATAAAGAGTTTAGATGATCAGGAGGGATTCAAACCTGCCATTGAAAGTATAAGTGTCAGGAAACCAGGTGTTATTTGGGTTGCCAGATGCAGGTGCAAGCTATGCTGCCGGCTCTGAAGGTAGCACCCACCACAGGACTGGTGCTAACTTGAAAGTATAATAGAGAGCATCTGAGCATCAACCAAGGTCCATAATTGAGCACCATGAAGTCCACTAAGCCAGTAAGAGTAATGTAAAATACTCCAAATAGTCAATTAGAGGTTGTCACATTGGGGGTAATGGAATATTGTGGGCAGTCAAGACAAGGGTGATGGGAGGAGTCATTGGGAATAGGTATTCTGGCAAGTAGTTATATTTGTCCCTAAGTAGTTGTGATTGGATGATGTATCAGATGTCCTCACAGCTGACGTGATGAGGTTTTCTAGCGCTGGCAAAGGGGTTGGCCAGAAGGATGTTTTCAAGGTTGAATTCCAAATAAGCTAGCCTGGCAGGATATTTGATGAAATGCAAAGGGCCAAACAGAGCACCAGGAAGACAAAATATGCAGCTGGTTGATCCACAAGTTCTGTTAGTGGTAAGGTAAGAGCAGAAAGACCTGCTAGAAAAGTGTTGAAATGATAGAAAACAAGAACTAGGTAAGTTAAAAACTCATTGAACCAAAGGTCCATGCCAGTTTCACTATTGTAATGACAGCAATATCTTATTCAAACTTGACAGTACATTTATACTAAATTTCTGAGCTTCACCCTTGGGGCAGGAATCTGGACTTTGGCCATTCTGGTGTCATCAAACTGGGTGCATCAGGAAGGCTTCAGGTTTTGGTGGATAATGACTGGCTGATACCGGAAAATAGAATCAAGAAGCTTCCTATTTACAGAGCTTATTCCCAAGATCTTCCAGCCCAGCTAAATGCATGCTAGTCAAGATACTAGAAGATAATATATGTTGGCTTCTATTGTCAGGCTCCAATTATGAACTAGCTAAAATCTCTGTTTTGGAAATCAGCTGCCTTGGTGCAGATTTGGAAATTAGATGGTGCAATTGTGGCTTTGATTCCTCTGGCTTCAGCAAAACTTCCTTGCTTCATGGGCTCCTAATCAAACAATCTTCATATTTGATCCCAAAAGGGAGCAGGCAGCTGTCTCTCTGGGCTGGGAAGCCAAAGAGTGTGGGGTTCTGGGTTTGATCCTTGACTTTGGTCTCACTTTAACATGAGAAGCAAAACTTTATTTATGATAACTATGCGTCATATGGAGGGTAAAGGTCAATGGTTGGTACTGCTCAACTTATTGACTCATCCTGGAAACTCTTATTCTGGCTTGTGTGCATGGGGTTGGGTGGCACCTGGGAAGCAATCCCTGGCAAGTAGGTCCATGCCCCTCCCCTTCACAGTTGGAAGATGGTCTTGGATGACAGGGTTGGCAGCACCCTGGCAGTGGTGGTGAAGATTTCTCAGAAGGTTCAATGGGCCATTCTTGGGTTCTTAAATAGCTGTGGATATCCCAATAAGCTCAAGTATGCAAAATGCCCATTCCAGTTAAATTTCTATCCAACAGAGCCTTCTTATGTGATTTACTCTCCATTCCGGTCTGATCTTGTTAACTTGGCTTTGGTTTATCTTCTATCCAGATTGCTGTTAATAAACTCTCAATCTATATCACTTCAATATGTCTAAATTGATAAATATGCTATAGGTATAGCTCTATCTAAATTCATTTATGTATACCTGTCAGCTATATAAAAATAAATAAGAAGACATAAAGCAACCAGTTGTTATAAAGAATAACCCAAATGTAAGCCTTGCTCCACTGGGATTGCAGGGTAAACTTTTGTTGAAACCAAGTTTCCATCCTTGCCTGCCAGCATATCTTACAATACACAGGGGTGCTCAATGAGTCGCCCCTTGACGTATCAAACAATATGGACCAATCTGATGAAAATATCAAATTGTGGGCACTTTCTCCTGATTAGGAGCGCTACCAATTTGACTTTGCTGATCCCCCACAAGCTATTCCTTGGCCTTGAACCTTACATCAAACCTGCCTCTATGCCACCCCCTGTGGCCTTGTGGCTTTCCCCATATATTATATTAACCACAATATTCTAAAATAAATGATACCTTATTCTATTCATTATTGTTCTTTCTATTGGACTGTTGTCTTCCCCAATCAAATACTGAACTCTAATTGGTTCAGTTACAAAACTTTGGTTGGTAAAGAAGACCAGGTGGGCAACAAGCTCACCGCTGTTTTAGCCAAGGGAACATATGGCCCCACATATGTCAAATCAGTTAGGGCCCTGTGGGTTTCCTGTCCACCAGTCCCCAAAGTGTGTCCTGGATTGTAGTAAGGGACCAGCTGGAAGGGATTGCCATTCTCTAGTAAGGGAAAATGTATCTCAGAAATATGTATAGGGGTTGAAATGGGCTTTTATTCACTCTCAGAAGGAAGATCCCCTTAGAAACCTTCTGGTATATGGCCCAGGGGGCCAAGGAAACAATATGTATTTTCCAATACTTGGAGTCCTCCAACAATATCTTGGCCTCCTTGCACTTGGTCTTGGACTTCTGCACCTTAGTCTTGGACGTCTGCTCCTTAGACTTGGACTCTGGTGCTACTCTGAGTATCCAGCTTCTTATTCTTGGGCTCCTGCTCTGTTATCTTTGGCTTCAGCTCTCTTTATAGCTCCAGTGGCCTTGTTATTCCACTTTTCAGTCCAATAAAGCTCATGCTGGTGATTCAAAGGCTTCCAAAAACCTCTTGGCAGAAACTCAAAAGGCCTCTGAAAGATCCTGTCAAAGACCCAGAAAGACCCTCAAAAAGACCCTGTAACTTTCCAGCCAGCCACCTTTTTATAGGGTCCTTTCCCAACGGTTCCGCCTTCAAAATAGCTTTCTTCAGAAGCTTAAATCATTACTGCTCACTTTTCCCTAAAATAACTTAAGCTTACATACTTTCTTTCTCAAAAGCTTAAAGTATTAATTCACTATTTCCTTACTTATACTTTAAGCTTTTGGCTTCCAACCAATCATTTTCACTCAGGAAACCTGCCAGAACTCAACCAATTAATTCAGAGCGCAGAAATAGACCATTCCTGAAGTTCCACCGGGATCCAACTAGGAAAATAATTTCCACAGCTCAAACCACTCAAATCAACAACTCTTTGCGCACCAAAGCGTTAACCAGTCCATTATTCCAGCACCATTTCTCCCTGAACTCAACCCAAACCCATTTAAATAGTATAATACTATTTAAATTGTTCTTTCTGGACCTCTTCAACGTTTTCCTCATATATTTACAAGTCTTGTAAAATCCAAGGAAAACGTCCCACCAAAACAACTTTGTATCCCGCTCTCATAGCAACATACCTTTGTCTATCCTAGGAACCTAACAAATAAATATCTTACCCACACTTCTATCCACATTCCTCCTTGATTTTAATACTAAACCAAGGCAAAACATTCCACATCTTCCCACTTTGGCAAATCAATTTGGCAAAATCTTGGCTCATTTCTCCAGACCACTAGTTCTTTATCATCTTCTAATCCTTCAGCCAGCTCATATTCCAGCTCTTCAGCTTAACCAGCAATCAGTCCATCTTAGACAACAAACAGCTCATTCCAGTCTTTCAACAGCTTATCAGTCCTCTGGCTACTCCTTTACCATGACCAGTTACTCCTGCATCATGATCTCTGAGCCCTTCAACTTATCCTCACTAGGAACCATCTTGATTCCACCTGAACAATGAACCATTTTGGTTCCAAACTTCAATATGAACCAACCGTCCCTCAACTAGTCTTCACTGTGATCATAAAGTCCTTCTTACTAGTCTTATCTGCTGATCCCAAGACATGAACCACCTCAGTCCTTTATCTCAGTCCCTGTTACCAGAACCTTTAGACCCAGGCATGAGTCTACATTAAACTGGCGTTTGACTGGGCCCTTGCAAGTGGCAATCCACTTAGGCCATTCAACCATAGATCAATGCCAATGCATTTTTTTTACTCACCCAGGTGATTAAGTCTGAGCTTTCAGTTGCAGAGTAATCAGCTCTACTTCCCAGAGGCCTGATCACACCAAGTTCTGCAGCTTGCTTCCCCAAGCAAACCGCCTTGATGACACCTCTGATCAAATTCATGCCCTCCAATGCTCACTTTAGGTTCCCCTCAAAGCTCCCATGGGGACATAAACAAGGACACCCTACCAGTCCGTTAGGTAGGATGCTTGCTCACAGACCTCCTGTAAGTGTATCAGGGTACATAGAGCCCTCAATCTCTTCCCCTCCCTGGAAGCCTGTTCTATCTGCCAGGGGTCCAAACCCTTCTCTCCCCTAGACAGACAAAGTTCCCTGCTTGCTATCTCAGTCTTCACCCTTCCGCAGCCACAGTTCCCTGCTAGGTGAAGAACTATAGCCCAAAGCAGCTAATATCTTCTGCTGGGTGGAGGCAACATCTGCCTCTGGTAGTCCTTTGTTACCTACCAGCCAGGCCTTACTTACCCTAGCAGTCCTATATTACCTACTAGGCTTGCCTTACTTACCCCTAGTAGTCTTATGTTACCTACTAGGCCTCTACTTGCAACAAACAACCAAACTTTTTCTTGGCCAATATTAGCCCTGCCTGCAAACCACCAAACATGTGGACTGTCACAGGCCCCAGGTTATCTGGGGTGCAGGGCTTGGCACCTTGCCTGGGCCACCCATAAACCTGCATGATCAGGTTCAGAAAAAAAGGAAGCCAACTACAGCCAGAGCAATAAGCAGCCCATGGGATCTGGTGCCTTAATGGCTTTTGCCAATTAGAACACTGGTGGCAAAAGCTGGGAGCCTGCTGCTGCATTTTCTAGCTTGTGCCATCCCAGGTTATCCAGAACAGCACTGTTGAATCCGCCACACATGACCTTTCTTGGTTGCCCAGGATAGCTCAGAGGAGCTTCAGAAGATCCCTACTGCCTTTGGAGCCTGTGATCATACGGAAGATTGCAACACTATTTGAAACCTGCTAGCTCCATCATAAAATGCTCAGCGGCACAGAATCATGTGTAATTCAATATCCTTTTTGAATTCTTCCTTCATGTATCTTATAGGCTTTGGAGGGGAGGCACATATACCATTTTTCTGATCTAATAGTGATTGTTATCATAGGCTTTGAGTGGAGCATGTGTCTGGGGGTGTTTGTGGTGGCACTTGATACTTTACAGGCCGTTCTATTGAACCGTGACCCCAGGGTCTTCCCTGAGAAGCAAGGCCCAGTGCCAACTTGTCAAAAATCAACGCCAGTCCCTCAGTACAGAAAGCAGGCTTTTACCACCATCTGTACATCACCAGATCAAGCTGGTAACTCCATTCAGTCTGCTGACATATTCTCCACCCAAGCTCTTGCTGGAGAACAGTTAGCAGCTGTCTAAGCCTGGACCCCAGGTCAACTTCCCAGGCTCTCTATATACCTGGTACAGGTGTGGACCAACTTCAGCACCAAGCGGAAGATCTCTTGGCCCTGATGTAGCCAGCCATATACCACATTAGCTTGATAGGTATAATGTGTTTGGTGTTGAGGGTGAGCTGTTTAGCATCTAGGATGCAGGGTGCGTCAGCAACCAGTTGGGAACAATGGGTATAGGCACCTGGTTTAAATATTCAGTGATCTCCCTCAATACCTTCCACCCTTTTGAAGTGGGGTAGAGTTCCAGCAATTCTCCATCAACACTGCCCCTCTGCTTATGTAAGGCTTGTAGCTAGCATCAAGGACAGCTTCATCCCCCTTACATATACTTTTTCTAGGTCTACCTTTGCAGTATTGGAGAAGGTATGCCAGGGAGCTTTATCCAGTTGCTTTTTTGCTATCTTTTCCAGATGGGATAGCCTACTGCGCCTCCCTTTGAGCTTTGGGGCCTTGGGTTTGATCCTCCTGGCTCTCCAAGGATAACCCATACAGCCCTGGGTTCCCCATCCTCATCTCAACTATAATCATTATCTGTTGCTCCGTTCTCCACCCATACCAGGGCTCTTCTGGTTAATCCTCAGGTTTCTCCTGCCCCATTTAAGCTTACTTGGCTGTGTACCCCTCCTTGATGCTCCAGTCAGGAAGCACTCCCAGTACAAGTAGATAAAAGCAGCATTCATCAGCTGAGTATATTCATCCCAAGCCTTCACCCCAACTCAACTTCAGGATTCCCCATGTGGTATTGAGCTACTTCAGTAAGGTTTCTCCTGTATATTGCCAAGCTACCCTGAAGCTGCACGGTTCCCAGGGTTAAGGGACCCCTTTACCTCTGCCCAGCCTATATTCCTGAAAAATATGCCCTGGGCTAGATTGGCAGGCATTGGTTTCTGTTCCCCTGGGTTGATTCTAATCCCTCAGTATGGTGGTGGGGTTTGTCCAGCTCCCCTAGCCTTAAAATCTGTGTTGGTGATTCAGGTAGCTATTCCTCTATCTCCCTGGGGAGATTTATGCTATGGGGGTGACTTCTGGGGACCTGGTTTAAGGCCTGGTAGGTTAGATAGAATTTTAGAGGTGGGGGCTGATATGTTGATACCTTGAGATCCTGATCCCACTGGGAAGCTCTGATGGGTTGAGGGCTGGGTATACCTGGTGTAGGTCTGCTTCAATTCATCCACCCAGCCCAAGGCTTATGTTGGTGTCTGTCAATTGGTATACTTGATGTGATCCCCTGCGCTGTGGGGTGGCTTTAGATTGCTCTAATCTGGCATTGCTCAGCCCATCTCTGCTACTCCAGAAATTGTGCTGTTCAGCTCAGTTATTGCCAGATGCGAGAAGGGCAACCATCCTGAAGCCTTTGCTGGTGGGGGCCATCAAATCTCAGGCAGCTTGGGGCTTGATCCCAGATGCCCTGGCCATCTGGGATGGGTTAACCCTTCTCACCATCCCCAGCTCCCAGAGCCATTAGCCAGCCATTATACTGGTACCCTTGGGGCAAACTCTCAATAATGACCCTGTTAAACATCTCCAGGTCTCTTTTCAGGTTAGGTTGTATTCACACTGCTCCCATAAAATTGCTACATTAGCCTGGGTGGCTCTGAGGCAGACCCCACTTTCCCAGAGTCTCTGGGGTAGCCAGCTGTGGTGTTTGGGATCCAGAGAGGCGTTGTCCTCTTGGTATAGGACCATCAACCTGCCAACCCTACTGGTCTAAAGGCATCAGAAAGCTACCCAAGCTATCTCAGGCACTACTGGTTATCCTGGACTCCCAAGGTCCCTGTGATGGGGAGGTGGTTGAACTTCTGGATAGGGGAAAGAGCCTGGTAGACCATGGTATACCTACCTGGGTAGCTGGTTCTTTTTGGTAACCTCTGCATCCAGTTTCAAGCTCTTTCTCCTCTTTTCAATCCCTTGGTAGGGTTTCTCCTTAGGTAAAGTACCAGGGATACCCTAATTCTGCTACTGATGTTGGGTATATGTTTCTGGGAAGTATTTAATCTGGATCAGAGGGGGAGGTTGATGATGGGATGGTTGTTGGATGTAGGTATCTGGTTGAATGGTAAGCTATATAGTTCACAGGTAGGTTGGGAATGCTTTTTTGGGGTTGGAAGGGTTAGATCTCTTTGAAACTCAAAGGGGTTGGTCTGGGTATTGGATCAGTCTTGTCTTGGCCTACCTTCTACCCGTAAAAGTGAGATAACCCTTGGGGGAATGGTTTCCTAAGAGGGATTGGATAAAGGATGTGGGGGGAGTTATGGATGGTTGGTGGGACCCCAGTTGGAACCATGGAATTTATTGGAGTTTAGATGGATCTGTTCACCGTGGGTGGGATGGTAATTGCTTTTCTAGAGAAGGGATTGGTTCAGGGATGTAATCAGGTCTTTGGGGTTAAGGGTTGGTAGATCCTTTTGGTATAATTTATTTTTGAATTGTGGTATCTGCTGTGCTGGGGGGTTTAAGAGTGTGGTGGGTAGCAGGAAGAGAACGGGGGCTTGATTATGTGGTAGTTCAAGTGAAGTATTGTAGGCTAAGGAGTAGATGGAACAAATAGTTACATAGGATGAGATGTAAAGCTTTGATGAGAAAGTTTGGAAATGTGGATTTGGAATCTTGGTGACGAGAGGGGGAAGCGTTTGGTGGTGATTTGTTAGAAGCGGTAGCGTTGGTTTTGGAGGTTGGGTAATTTAGAGGCGGGGAAATGAGCGTCTTTTGATGGACCATTTCTTGTCCTCTTTTGGGAATTCTGGCAGCGAGGGTGGTTGGCATGGGCAGGTGGGTCGTAAAATATAATTTCCTTGGCAGGCGAAGTGGTTGGGTTTGTGAAGCTTGGTATTGTGGAAGTAAATTATTGGTTTAAGAATGTTTAGTCAATGGAAGGGATTGCCGTTGGGGTTGATTAGGGATTGTGGTTGGTAAGATAAGCTGCCGTTGGCGTGCAACCGAAGAGGATATTACGCCATTCGAAGTGATGTTGTATAAAGCGGAAGGGTGGATTTTGTGGTGGGTATGGAGGGTTTAAAGGCGAACTGCATGCGCATCTATTTTACAAAATACTCCAAGCTGGAGGAGTACGAGAGGCATGTCATCCAGTCAGCCATGGCTGTTTTTGAGTTTTGTGTGGCTAGACTGGGCGCAGTGGGGATTTCCCTGATGCCGCTGCTGATTGTGTATGTCAAGGAGTGGCGTCTCGTCCATGTGTTGCTTCTTCTGTGGGGAGTATGCGAGTTGTGGTTTTTCATTTACCAGTTCAAGGTCATCCATGAGCTTGAGGAAAGAGATGTGGGCTATTGGGACTCTGGCAAGCGTGCGGTTGGGATCGAGAAGCTCCTGGAGCATATGGGGGATCCAGCCAACTCTGCCGAGCAGCTGCTGAGAAAGTGGCACTTGGAGAAGGTCGAGTCAAAGCCGTGTATGGCCCACTTTGTCAATACGCTGGTGTGGATGTTCTTTGATAAGCATGTTGAGAATTTGACTTTGGATGAGGCCTTGGAGGCGAAGGTTATGCTGCACAAGTTTCGAGAGAAGCTGGATATTCCAAGCTACAGCGAAGCTGAGCAAGCTTCTAGAGTTAAATGCATCCGCTTCAGCGTCGACCATCTGGAGTATGTCAACAAGGCCTTCCTGTTCTATTTGGTAAGAGTTTGGAAAAATCTAATTTTAAAGGTTATTTCTGTTCCTAGACTATTCATGCTGGGCTACCTTTGGATGAGGGGCTTTAGCGTGTGCGCTGATGCAGGAAAGAAGCATGTGTATTGGGTCAAGGCTGGCAATGGCACTGAGGATGCTGTGGTTTTTAGTTCTGGCATTGGGGTTGGGATCAATGGATACTTGAAAATGATCAATGATTTGATTTGCCGATATCCCAACCGGACAATTATCCTGTTTGAGACGCCGTACATCAACCTGCAGCCAGCTGCGTCTGTCTTGTCAAAGGGGGATTCGCTTCGTGAGGTTGATGACATGTTCTTGGATCTGAAGTTGGACAAATGTACTTGGATAGGCCATTCCTATGGCACAGTTATTGCTGGATGGGTTGTCAAGAATAGACCCCACTACATCCGCAAACTGGTGTTGGTGGATCCCATCTGCTTCCGGGTGTGGGATGTTTCCTGCTTCAAAACGGTGTTCTATAGTCCACCCGACTCGTTTGAGAGCAACCTGTTCTGGATCATGTTTGCTTCCGACCCCACCCTTGCCCGTGGCATTTCACGCCATGTAAACTGGTTTGACATCATCCTGTTTCCAGAACAGATCCCCATGCCAACCCAGATCTTCCTTGCTGAAAAGGATTTCCTTCTCGACCCCACTGGCCTGCACTCCTACCTCCAGCACCGCATCGCCAAAGACAACCTATCCCATATTGGCATCGATACAATAGACACCTGCCATGGCTTCTTCCAACTCTTCCCTGAGTTTAGTGAAAGGATCTTCAGCGCATTATGATTTAAATAAACAACTATTCCTTAACCCATCCATCTTAAACAATACTCATGTCAGATCTCTAAACAGAATCATACACAAATCTTGCTCTTGACCTTTCAGAAAGTTCCCAGTGACCACCTATCCCAATCTGCTATCCTCATCATAAGTATCACTAAACCCTTCTCCAGGCATGCATAGTGCTACACCCTCCCAAGCTAGCCTGCTGTGGTTACCAATCATATATACCTTTACGCACCTCTGATGGCACTAAGACGCTGAACAGCATTTGGTTGATGCTTAGAAACAGTCCCAACCTTGTCCTCCTGCTCATAGAAGTAGAAGATTGGTACCTCTACTCCCTTTTTGAGCCTTATCAGCTATCCCAATCTGGACACTATGCCCTTCATTTACCAGTACAGTCAGCCAAGTTAGGGATCACATGATTTATGATGTTGGCTTGGTTTGATATTGAATCCACCACTTCATGCTGTGCACTGTCATTGCTGATCATTATTCTGAGTTCCTTTGTGCTGTTTAGATTTTGTTGTGAATGCCGCCATTCACCATGCTTCAATTTTGCCTTTGATAGGTTATTTTGAGGACAAATCACTCTCTTTTGCTTTTTCCTTTTGAAATGAGTCTGGCTCCAAATTGGGAAATTCTATTGTTCAGTTTCCTGATTCTGCGCAACTCACTTGCCCCACTCATGCTTGTGGCAAGTGATCCTACCGTCCATGTACTGTTTTGTGGTAAAGCTACACAGTATATATTACATTTCACTTTTTCCAATAAAATTTAAGTTATATTCACATTTTTGTCTTTGTGTCTCCAAGTACTTTGGCGCCTCTCTAGCCACGTCTAGTAGATATCATTCAATCAGTGCCACAAGGTAATCACATAGCCTTTCCTGCCATTCTAACCAAGACTTAGTATGAATCCAATTCTAAGGTTAGGATTCCCCATTGTGTATCTGTGCCGCACCTCAGAACACAACAAAAATGGTGCTCACTACAGGTGTAAGCCCCTTGGTTACCCCTTTTGCAACCACATTTTCAGGTCCTTTGCCTTCTCCTATACAAGAGCAACTTCACCTGAAACTACCAGTCCTCCTATTGAGGAAGACATTGCAGACCAACCTATTGTTCCTACTGTATGGAACCTCAGGAATGGTCCCCACCTAGTGACCTACCCTTTGGGTACCCCTGACTTGGAACAAGTCATGGCGGTAGCCCTTGGGTTAGCTCATGATGGAGCCATCCCTTGCCTCCAGCTACAGTTCAGTCAAGCAGAATACTACAGATTGATTGTGGCTCCACAATTTCCATAGCATCTCCTCTCAGCGGCTGGCTCTGCTGAGAACCTATTGTCATCCTTTGTACAACCTGCCTTATTCCACCATCAAATGGTGTTAGGCCTCCACATTCAAGAGATTTTGTCTCTACAAGCAGCCATCACTCATCACTGGGATCTGTTTGCTGCCTATCAACAATGGATCCATTCCCTGTTTTCCTTGGTATCAGACAATCAGCGTAACTCTGTCACTTCCCAACCCCGTTTGGTTGATTCCATCAAGCAAATGTGCAAGTCCATTCCTGAATACATCAGAGAACGTCTACATGGGTTTTACCAGTTTGAGAACCTCTGGCAAACCCAGGTAGACTCCACCCTGAATGCCTATCTCACTGATCTCAAACGGCTTGTGCAGCAGCTCAATGAGTTCAGTGCATACTCCTTCAATCAACTACAACAAGTGGCAGACCTTGCTGCTAGAGGGCTTTACAAGCTGGGTGAAGAGTTTGATCAGAAAGGGTAGCCATCACTGCTACCCTTTCCAAACTTAAAACCCAAGTAGATGAGTTGTCCATGCCCAAGCCATATGTTCCTTATTCTCCCCCACCAGACAATTTGATGGATAGAGATCAGAAACTATGGAATGATATTCAAGAGCTGCAAGTGTCTACCCACAGTCAAGATTGCCCTACTGAAGCATCTCACCCAGATCCTCAGGTGCTTGCTTTGACAAATCAAGTTGCTGAGCTGCAGCAGGAGGTTGCTGCCCTACACAAAATGATGGCCACTACTGCTAGTCCAGCTGGGGTTATCAATAAAGATGGCTGTTACCCTGGCTTGTTAGGAGCCCCCTGCATTCACTGTGCTAGAGAGTTGATAGCTCTAGCTAATGAAGTGGACCACTTGAAACAAGACCACTCTGAGCTTGATAAAGATGTACAAGAAATGAGTAAGGCAATTGATTTGGTGAATGACAGGTTTTCTCCTTGCCTCTCAGTGGATCCTTCTCTTACCTCTTAACTGGCTGAGCTTTCCACAGTAGTAACAGCACAGGGCCAGCGTCTAGAAGTTACTGGGCAACAGACCACCTTAGCTAATAATATGGGTACCCACATATCTGAGACTTTTACTACTCTTGAAGAGAGTGTTTGTCAGCTGTGGGCCAGGCAGCCCCATCTGAATCTGAAGCAGAATTCTCCCCACGCATAAATGTACTTGATAGCAACAATGGTGGTCCAACTCCCAAAGAACACTTCAAACCTACCTTAAGCAAGTCTTTGATCCCAAAACTTCTACTATTGCAGCCTTCTTAACTATCTATAAAACTGCTATGAGGAGGGCCTCTGATGAGGTTAAGAAGGAACACATTCTAACCTGCCTGCACCCAGCCTGTCAGGAGGTAGTAGTGCCTGAGTTATCCACCATTGAGACTTGGGAAGATATGAAGCAACTTCTGATCAACAAATTTGGTGGTGACCTTAGTTTGGAAGTGAAGAAGGATGCATTCATGCACATTGCTTTGAAACCTAAGGAGACTCTAGCTGAATTCACAGATAGATTCTACATGGAAGGACAACAACTGATAACAAGCAGACAATTGATAGCGCACAAGGCTTACATGGCTTGCGCTCAAGCCCTCAAGGTTATCCAGCTTCTGTGTCTCCACTTTAAGGCTCATAAAGCCAGGCTTTCCTCTATTAAAAGCATAAAGTCACTGTTGCAGAATATGCACCTTACCCATTATGGAGCAGTTTTGCGGGAGAATTGTGCCGCCTCTACCTCTGGTTTGTCTTCCTGTGGCCCTTGTATCCTCACCATGAACTCACAGAATCCTCCTAGATGCCAAGACTGCCATAACTGTGGCTATATAGTCCACCACTCTCAAGTCTGCACCAATCCTTGGGTTGAATGAGCTGATCCCAAGGAACAGGCAGGAAAAGAACAGTCAACCTAGAGGCAGAGACACTCTTGGTTGACAATTCTTCCCTGTCTCCTTCGATCCCCCTCTATTGCTGACTCTGAGCCTTCTGACACTGAGGCTCCTCCCATTCTGTTGCTATTCCACAATATCTCTGACATGGACAAATCAGATGTGGAGGATCTTGACACCTATGGGTATTCAGTTCTTGCCAAACCCAAAACTATTGCAGTCCCTTATAAGTTACGTTCTGGGAAGACTACAACAACCTCCAAGCTTCTGTCTGAAGCCAATAAAGTTGTCTCTCACCCATACCCCACTCAAGCTAAGAGGTCCTCTGTGCTTGTAGAGTCCTCCAAAGAAGCTTCTGAGGTTGCTGACGCTGTATTCAAGAACGTTTCAGTTGCGCTTCCTCACCAGACTGTCTATAAGGAGTTTCCTGGCTTGAGATGCATGATTGAAAAATGGGACAAAGAGCTAGAAAAAGCCCAGGACATACTGGTTGTCCTTCCTCCCTCTGGTTGTACTACCACTTGTGTGGAAATATCCATACAAAAGGTGAAAATCAAGGCCGTCTTGGACACAGGATCTCCTGTTAATTTTGCCTCCTCAAAGCTTGTCAAGAAGCTCAAAATTGCCCCCAACTTTAACTACCGCCAGTTGTATGGCACAGCTGGGCTATTGTTGCAATATTGAGTTCTCTGCTCTAATTGCTATTGAGATAATTGGAATTAATACATTGATATTATTTGACAATGGATTCCTTAAGGCAATTTCCTCAATTGCAATCGGATTCAACTTGTGGAGCTAAAATACTCAGGCTTATTATCCACCCATATGAGTTTAATAAACAGAGCTTTTAACCTTACACTTAACACATACTTTGATATTGCCTTTTATTTAGCAGTTGAAGTTGGTGTTTAGTAAGCCTCAAATAGCCTTAGGATTATTAGTATATTTTATCTATACTTTATTTTAGATAAACTTTAGCTCATAGATTTGGCTAGTTTAGATAGCCCAAATTTACAACAGCTATCCATGACTTGCACTATAGGGGCTTATTCTGCTCTTCCCATGAGGTTTGGCAAGCTACTCTTGACCACGCCTGCCATTATCTTGGAGAATGAGAGTTAGAGCCTCCTATTTGGTACTCAATTCCTTAGGAATTACAATGGGATCATCAACTTGAAGGATAGCCACCTCTCTATCCTAGGGTACTAAGTCCCTCTGATCTTTGAAGAGCCTGTTAAAGTCCCCAGGAAGCGCCTTAAGATGTGTGCCTTAGAATATCACACTGGTGTTTTCACCCTAAAATACTGTACCCACTCATCCAGCATGAGGTGTCCTCCTATGGCTTGTCCTGCATCTGAGGGGATTCCTCTCCTGGCTACTTCCGCTGTTATCATTCTCTCTGGGTCTCAAGCTATCCTATATTCCCAAATATCATATAAGTTGCCTGAGTGCACGTTCCTAGAGTTATACTCTCCTCCCTTGCTAGGACGCAACAAACCCTACCTCTGCCTGGGAATCTTGGATGTCTCTCATAAAGACCCTGTTCAATTGATGGTTGCCAACTTAACTGCTTGCCCCATACATGTGTCTAGAGGGCAGATTGTTGGCTATGGTAAGTTTTTGAATGCTCCTGATGTCTTATTGCTACATCTCTTTGATACATTTCAGGATTTTAATCTACCTGAAGATGAGCCCCAAGTCCTATCCCTGTTTACTGTGCAAGATTTGCCGCAACTATCTCTGGTTCAACAGAAGGAGGTGCTTGGTTTTCTAGATCAGTTCTCAGATATCTTTGCTGAGGATAGCACTGATTATGATCTAGCCAAATGCGTTATTCACCAGATTGATACTGGTGATGCTCCCCCCTTCCGTGCTAAACCATATTGTTGCAGTTGCGTGGAGAACGCTCAGGTGTCTAAAGAGATCAAGCAGCTATTAGACACTGGGCTACTGGCTCCTTCCCAAAGTCCATGGGCCTCCCCCTTGCTCATACTGAAAAAGAAGGATGGAGATCATTGTATTGTGATGGACTACCAACAATTGAACTCCTTAATCAAAAAGGATTCCTATCCCTTACCACGCATTGATGATGCTCTCTGCCGCCTTAGGGGTTCCAAATTCTTCTCCTCTATGGATCTAGCTTCTGGGTACTGGCAAGTTGATCTCTCTCCAAAATATAGACAAAAGGCCGCACTTATCACTACTGAGGGACTATTTGAGCCTACACACATACTGCAAGGGCTCTGCAATTCCCTGGCTACCTTCCAACAAGCCATGGACTCCATCCTCTGTGATTTAAAGCTCTCATGTGTCCTAATGTACTTAGATGATATAACAATCTTCAGAACTACCTTTACAGATCACCTGGCTCACCTCAAAAAAGTGTTCATAAAGATTTGAGAGGCTGGCCTTAAGTTAAACCTTTCCAAGTGTGCTTTCTTCAAGGAACGCCTTGAATTCTTGGGTCATGAGGTGACCCAGACGGGAATTTGCCCCATGATCAAGAAAGTTGAGTCCATTGAAAAAACGCTTCTGCCCATCAACCTGCAAGAAGTTCAAGTCTTTCTGGGAATGATGGGATACTACAGACAGTTCATCCCTGACTTTAGCAATACAAGTAAACCTTTGGTCTAGCTGTTATTTAATGTCCCTTTTGAATGGACTGCTAGCCAGCAACAAGCCTTTAAGACCATCAAGCAAAAACCCAAAGAGGCTCCCATCCTAGTATATCCTGACTATGATAAGGAATTTATCCTATATACTGATGCTAGTGACCTGGCTATTGGGGCTATCTTGGCTCAACTAGATGATGAGAATGTGGATCATCCGGTAGCTTATACTTCTTGTGTACTGAACAAACATGAGAAGAATTCCAGTGTCACAGAGAAAGAATGCCTTGCTGTGTTTCATGCCGTCAAGCAGTTCTGCCATTACATGTATGGCATCCATTTCACTGTGGTCATCAACCACGCTTTGCTTAAGTGGTTGCAACAGCTTAAGGAACCAGAAGGACAAATAGCTAGATGGGCTTTCTTCCTGAAGGGCTACAGCTTTACTGTGCAAAATTTTCCTGGGATTCAGCATCAGAATGCTGATGGATTGTCTAGAATGCCCATCCTTGCTCTACATCCTTCTGAGGCTGATCAACTGTATGAACTAAATTTAATATACTTCCTCTTGGGAGAATGAGATAGAGGAAGTTTGTATCACCCTTTCTAAGCTATCTGAGGACACCCTCATTTGTGACAATCAGCTCTTCAAGAAAGTACAAGACCACTACTTTCCCTATGTACAGCCTAGTCTTTGCCTTTTGTTGATGCTTCAAGTTCATAAGGAGACGGGTATGGAGGCATTGCCAAGACCTATGACTGTCTCCAGAAAAACTATTTCTGAGAAAAAAATTTGCCTGCTGATTCCAGATGTCATTGCTAGTTATCACAATTGTCAGCTTCAATGACATTGAGCTGCCTCTCACAAGTTCAAGCTAGTCCCCTTTAACATGCATTTCATACTGTCAGCATTGACGCTATGGGTCCTCTCCCCCACTCTCACTCTGGGTGCTGCTTTATCCTAATTGCTGTTGATCATTTTAGCAAGTGGGTAGAGGCATGCCCTACTAAAGACATCACTGCAAAGACAACCGCTGCCTTTTTGCTACAAGATGTATTCTTTTGCCACAGCTGTTTTCAAGTGTTGTTATCTGACAATAGGACTAACTTCAATGCCAAGTTGGTTACCTCTGTTGTTGAGGCCTTGGGATCACACCAGTCTTTTTTCTTCCCCTATAATCCTTCTACTAATGGGGCAGTTGAACGTGCAAACTTGACTCTGGCTTCTATCATGAGGAAAAACACTTACTCCAACACTGCAAACTGGGATCTATACTTACCTGCTGCTCTCTTTTCTTATTGCCTTAGCAAAAAAATTATGTCACTGGGTACTCCCCCTTTGCTATGCTGTATGGGAGTAGGCCACCACTCTGTTGCTCCTGGGGCCCCCCTACTCCCTCTTACAAGGCTATAAACCCTGATGACCATATCAAAGATCTAATCAACTGCATCATTGATATACAGGCTACTGCTTACATGCCCGTGTATAAGACCAAGGTGCTTGAGCTCTCTCCCAACAATGCTGGACAATCTCTCTTGCCTGAGCTCAACATTGGGGACCATGTTCTCTACTATCAGCACAGAGTAGGAGGGCGCGCTCATAAACTAGACATGTTGTGGGTTGGGCCCTTGGAAGTTACCTTCAAACAAGGGAAAGTATACTGTGAAACTCCTATCTAGTGGTCACATGTTTGCCCAAGTGCATGCCAAGTTCCTCTGCAAGTACTACCCCCCTAAGGCCAATATAGAGGGGGCAATGTTGTAAAGCCATCATTCACCATGTTTTGATTTTGCCTTTGATGGGTTATTTTGAGGACAGATCACTCTCTTTTGCTTTTTCTCTTTGAAATGAGTCTGGCTTCAAATTGGGAAATTCTATTGTTCAGTTTCCTGATTCTGTGCAACTCACTTGCCCCACTCATGCTTGTGGCAAGTGATCCTACCGTCCATGTACTGTTTTGTGGTAAAGCTACACAGTATATATTCCATTTCACTTTTTCCAATAAAATTTTAGTTCTATTCATATTTTTTCTTTGTGTTTCCAAGTACTTTGGCGTCTCTCTAGCCACGTCTAGTAGATATCATTCAATCAGGGCCACTCTGTAATTGCATAGCCTTCCCTGCCATTCTAACCAAAACTTAGTACAAATCCAATCCTAAGGTTAGGATTCCCCATTGTGTATCTGTGCCGCGCCTCAGAACACAACAGATTTTTGCCTGCATGTGCACCTTCTAGGCTGAGGATGGAACTTATATGATCTGCAATCCATCAATTAGGTTGTTGGCAGTGGGATCAATCACCTCCTAATTATCTGGCAGGGGATCAACAATAACTCTTCTAGTCTGCTGGTTACACACTGTATAGTTGGTCTATTGATTATAGTAAGCCAGTAGCTTTGTGGGGTGAAATTGCTACCCTTGACAGTACAACAATGAGGCATGCAACAAATCAGATCTAGGTGGGGTGATCTGACCAATCCTTTCTGGCCAATCAGTCCAACCTCCCTTTAAGGTATGACCACCAAAGGATCTCTGACCAGGTGAGCGCCTTAGCCCCTCTCACCCCTACAGGTACATGTGGGAGGGGATTGTACTACCAGTATACCCTGCTATCCCAACCAAACCATTATAGCTGAACCAAAAATCACCCGCCAACAAGTCTGCCCTGCAAGCAGCCACTAACTCAGGCCAAATCCTTTAATAGATCCTGGTTTGTACTCCCAAAACCAGCCAGGTGGCTCAGGATGGGCACTAGCCACTGATGCACATAGCAAGAATACCCTTCCCTTTTAGAAATTTCTTCACTAAAAAGCAGGAGATGGTCTCTTCAGATGGTGTAATTCTCAACAGTCAAGCCCTTGGACTTGCAGTACAACCCGCCAGGTTCAACTAGCTAGCCAGGTTTCATCATCTTCAAACAAAAGGCAGGATTCCAGCTCTTGAACCCCTGCTCCACCCCTGCAGCAGCCAATCCAGCTCTGAAGGGTACCTGGGATGATCCCCATGAGGAGCAGGATTTCAAGTACAAGTGTATTATTGATCAGATGAAGGTTGGTTAGAAGTTAAAGGTAAATGGTTATTGGTTTGCTGATCTAGCCAGCCTTGGTGGCCAGCAGTGGGCATCTTGGCCTTGGCATGATCAGTAAGATTGCCACTAGTAGCTATTTGAAAGGATATATCAGTGACCAGGGACAATTATACCAATGGGTATAGGTATCCTGGGGCTAGCTGGGGTGGGGACATGGCTAGGGTTCCCCTGGGATGACTATGCTCAGGTAGTGTTGAGATCCTGGTGCCACCTGGTGCCATAATACAGCGGGGTTATTTACCTGGGCTGGGATAAAGTTTCTCTTCCTATACCTCAGGAGTGGCTTTAAAGAGGTATTGCTGCTACCAAGTAAGCATTGGGTGCCTAGGGCCGCTGTTGGGTGGCTGTCTAGGAAAGCAAGGGCAGAACTTAATTGTCTAGGGTCTTCTAGGGATCCCAGCTGTTTACTTTCCAACCAAATTCCCAGGATAACCATTTTGGTGGGTAAAGAGGATTCTGAAATCAAGGTATGCCTGCCTCTAGAGGGCCTGGGGGAGGATACTGATGGTGACCAATGAATATATTTGGTAGATTGTCTAAGTGCTAGGGAATTAATATGTGTTTAGGATGTTTTTGGGAGAATTTAAAGGAGTTGAAACATTTCTCTGGAGCAATTTTCTAAGGAAGCAGCAAGCAACCTGCTCTGGTGAACTGGTTTGCCTTGGTTTTGCTACAGTGGCAAGATTGAAGAGAAATGTTGAAGGGATCACATGGGGCTATTTCCTTGGTAAGTCCATATGGGAAACAGCTGTGTTTAGATACAGAGAAAGGTTGTGGAAAATGGGGGAGCTGTTGTGGTGTGAGGTGCAGATTTTCAATGATTTTCTTGGGGTAATGTCTGTTCCCCATTCAAGTTTCAGTGAAGCTGAAAAGTAAGGGGAAGCACTTCAAACATTCAAAAGTGATGCACATTGTTAGGATTGGTTGAGTTTGAGGCTTGTTTCACTGATGTGTCTTCAGTGGTAGAAAATTTGAAAGCTTTATTGATATATTAAAAACAACAGGGGAGAGTCCTGGAATTAGATAGAGTAATTTAAAGTCTTATTTTATTTTAGAGCAGCAAGATCACAGACTATTTTAAGCTTTCAATAACATTGTGCAGAGAATCTGTGTAAGAAAAGGGGGCTATATAAGAGGGATTGATTGTGCAGAGGATGGAGAGGGGCAACCTTTAATAGATCTTAGTTTTAAATATATATTTGGTTCCAAACTCAAATAACTCTATCTGAAAAAAATTAAAAAGAAGCTGGTGGCTTCTCAAGGCAATCTTAACGGATTTAGCGGTCCAGAATTCTGAAACAGCTGCAATCCAGAAGGTTTCTGAGGTAGTCTTTCTTCTGTTGAATAAAGGCTTTAACAACCCTCATACATTTATAAGCATCCATACTATGAAATCTTTCCCCTGTAGTTATTATCCCAGATTTGGGCAAGAGGTGCAGTACAGGCAACCCTTCAGGAAGTTTACTAGAAGCCAGACACCTGACAATCAATTGACAATATTAGTAGAGCCCTAATACTTAAAGCAAGAGGACAAGATCTCCTTGGTAGTGAGTGCATTAAACTCTTTCAGTAGTTGTATACTCCTAAGTAGGAACAACCCCAAACAGATGTCATGATGCATGATGCTGATTCCAGTATTCTATTTGGGAAGGTACCAGAGGAGCTTTTAGGGCTAGAGGAAATGTATCATCCTCTGGGGTTGGAACTCAGCCACTTGAAGAATGTCACCCCAATACAGTCAGCACCTGACTTTGACCCAAGACATGCCTTGGTGCCTTTTTCAGGAGCAGGAATACCGCAATGCACTAGGGTGTGAACCAAGATGTTGTCTTACTAAGCCTCAGTGAATTCTGAAAGGAATCAAGGCTTACTATCATGATCTCTTTCCCTATATAACTCTTTCTTTTTTGTTAAATAAAGATTTAAATTCATCTTATGTATTGATTTTATTATAAATATTAAGCAGTGTATTGTTGGCTCCTGCCTTACTCTTTATCAATTGAATGTACACTGTAGACACTGATATTAGCATCAATACAACAACCATCAGAGCAAGCTCATGAAAATTTCTTAGTATTTTAGGGTGCAAAAAATTGGCCATATCCTGTTTTATGTCATGGTAGTTTCCACAATGCCTGGTATTACTTGTCCCAATTGCAAAGCTTGGAAGTTGGGTAAATTATTATCCAAGTTGACCAAATTGACAGATTTAAATCATACTGTTGATTGGAAATGGATTACTGCTTCCCCAGTTTGCCAGCATGATTCAATCACCCAGTGCAAGTTGACACTGATAAATAGACATAATCTGAGAGTCACTTGACACAACCTCAATTATCAGGACAGTTAGCAGAAATTAGTCACACAAGGGTTTTTTGCGTACTGGATAAATTACTCTCTAGATGATATAGACAGAATAGGAGACATGGATCCAGGTGGTACTGCTTAGTCAAAATCTGGTTTATGTTAGAGAATTTTCACAGTTCAACTCTTAAGAGCTGAGTCCTCCCTAAATTACTCAATAAACCAAATATTCTCCTGGTCTAACTTTATTTTAAACTATATCCAGCTGTCAGCCTACACTGCTACATCCCAAATAGCTTGATCTTAAGTCAAATCCTTACAAGAAGATAGGCCCTGCCTTGGGCACTTTGTTGTTGGTGCCTCCTGATGTTACTCCAATGCCTCATAATATTGGTGTCTTTCCTGCCAAATATGAACCTGAGACTGTTCTACCTTCTCAATGTACCAAGCTTTACACAGAGGACACTTTAATCCTTTCTCAGGCTGTCTATCTGAGACTCTTTTGGTTGGGTTTATCCAGCAACCTCCAGAATTAACTCATTCCGCAAGTTGACTCACTGAATGTCAACAATTTGTCAACATTCAGTAAGTTGACATTATTTTAGTATTTATCCGCCGGAATTGGGCATTTCCAAAACTAAGCTAATTTTTCATAGTGAATTATTAAGTCAGAATTGCAAAATTAAAAAGGAACAGACATAATGTCAACACTATTTAAACAAAGGCTTAATTTTAAGCCAAAAAACTAATATAATTTACTATGAAAATATAAGTTTCTTTGTACTTTTACATTAAGGTCAACTACAGTAAGTAATATCTGGATGTCAACCCCAAATAAGAATCCATGAGTTTCTTAATAAAATACACAATATTCTAAAAATAACTATTTTTTATATCTTATACTACTGTTTTTATTAAATATATAATAGGATAATCATTGAACAAAGACATATGCCAACTTTCAGAGCATTCTTTGTATTATTCAGATATTTACTGTTATTTTAAACTCACTGGATAAACTATAGCTTATTTCCGGAAGTCCACTTAAGCCAAAACGCATATGTTAAAACTAGAATTTAAATATGTAATTTTAATGTTGACTTTGTGTCAAATCAATGTGTTACCTAAATTGCAACAAAGGGGTTTGGCTAAGCAAACAAAGCAACATAATTTAAGCAAGATTTAATAGGAGAGTTACTATAAAAGAACGCTGACTGCCTGAATGTTGACACCTTCACTTGTTTATTAGTAAAACACTGCTGCTTAACAAAAAGCACACATACAATGGTATGGTAATTCAGGCCAAAGTAACCAGGGCTGTACTTTAGACTTCCCTCTACAATCCCTATTATTTAGTTTTCATAAGTTACATATGCAAATCTTTAAAGTTTTTAAATTTAAAAATAATTAATTTTGGCCTTAAAAAACCAACTCTGGAAAATATTAACCAAGCTTTATAAGTGATTTACATGGTTTTTTTCTACTTTAATGCTGACTGTCAGTATGTTGACGTCAAAATTAAAGCATTTTTTATGCTGAAAACCTAAATTAAATATTTTTGACTATTGTGACTACCAGAATGTCAACTTTTTATTTAAACATGGGTTTTTTCTATTCTTTACTAATAAACTAGCTCTAAAATTACTTTCCATACTTCTATAAACTATTTACTTAATTATAAAATTTAAAACAAGTTATTTTTATTTAATTTTATTCATGCTTCAACTGATTATTCTTACTTTATGAACTATACTCTAATTATTGTAGGACAAATCTTCCAAGAAGCCACAAAAGAACCCCAAGTCAACCAAGAAAATACCAAAAGCCTCTGGAAAGGCCCAAAGTCCCTACCCCAACAAAAAAACAGCCAAAGAGCCCTCAAAGAAACAGAAGACAAAGGAGAAGACCCCAGACCCTGAAAGCAAAGAGCCCTCTCCTGCCTCCTCCTCTTCTCCAAGATGGTATCAATCAGAAGGAGATGAGGTTCCATTAAACAAGCAAGGAAGAAAGAAGATACCCAATAGTCTAGAGCCCCAGTCAATCCCAGATAAATCAAGCTCAAAGGAATCAAGCCCCAAGGAATCAAGCTCATCCCAGTCCAAGAAGTGCAAGAATCCAACTCCAGATAATTCCCCTCCACCGCCCAACAAATCTGCACCTCCATCCTCCTCATCAAGTATCAATAAAGAATATCCTGATGATTACCTGTCTGACTATCATCAAGCACCAATTGGCCCATGGGATCCCCTAAAGGTTCACAATATATGTAACGTCAAAGGAGAGTTTAAGCTCCCAAAGAAGTTCCCTCAGGTTTTCCCTCTAATGTCTGTCAAAGGAGGTGCAAGTATAGTCTGTGATGGCTATGTTTTCAAATGCAACAATCAGAAGAGAGAAGGAAGAAGCAAGCATTATGTGTGTGAAGATAGAAGCTGCGCTGCTAGGATCAACACAGAAGGATGGGATAAAGTCACTAGTAAAAAGAAGAACACACATGCAATGCTCCAATCAATCTTATTGAAAAGCTTCTAAAGTGGTACCTCTATCAAATGGTTCCAGTCTCCAAAGACGTCAAGGCTTCTGATCTGGCAGTTAAGGCCACCACACACCTAATTAATGAGAACCTGAAGCTCATCCCTGACCGCAACCAGTTAGTGAAGTACACATGTGACAAACGCCGTGATCTATTCCCCCATAAGAAATCTGCCATGGTCCAAGAAGAGTTAGTATTGACAGATGAGCTGAAGATGTTCAATGGTGATGAGGTATTCCTTTTACATGATGATGGGCCTACATCAGAGGCAAGAATTATATGCTATGCTACACAACAGAACCTGAAGCAGTTAAGAGATTCAGAGACCTGGTTATGTGACAGTACTTTTGCAGTATGCCCCCCCCCTGCCTTTTTTTACCAACTATGGGTTGTATATTCCCTTATTGAAGGCAAGGTGCTCCAATTTGCCTACTTTCTGCTTCCTGGGGCAACAGAAGAGATCTACACAAAGGCCTTTAAAATTCTTCAGGAGGGCATTAAAGCCCTACCCAGTAATAGAAAGAGTCCCCCTGGTCATAACACTAGAGCCAATCCAGATGATGATGAAAAGGATGAAGCCACCTTTGCTGCAGAAAAAGAAGCTCAAGATAAAGCACTTGGACCCTCAACTATAATCATGGACTATGAAACTGCCCAGTTTAACGCTTTTGTAAATACCTTTGATTGAGAGGTCCAGGGGTGTTTTTTCCATTATTGACAGGCTGTCAACAGGCAACTAAAGGTTCTACCTGAGCTCAGCAAGCTCCACTGTCTAGATACATCAGGAAAGTGCAAGTTCTTAATTCAGAAGTTTGTAGCACTAGCTTTTGTAAAGCCAGAGCATACTGGACAAGCCTTTGACCTCCTATGCCAGGATCCATATGCCAAGAAACATGATGGTGCCTTCTACCCTTTCATTGAATATTATGAACCACAGTGGATTGGACATAAGGTCACTAAGCGCCAGAGCAAGCCCAGAGCCAAAGCCAACTGGAACTGCTACCAGGCAGTTCTTAAGGATGAGATGAAAACTACTTCATCTTTGGAGGGCTGGCATATACATATCAAGTCCTCCTTTGGAATCAAGCCCAGATACAACACCTTCTATGAGCACCTCAAAGTCCAACAGGAGAAGACTGCTGCATCCATCAGAGATATTGAGAACTGCCCATTCAAGAAGAAGAGAACCACTAAATAGAAACAGTATCAAGAGAAGATTAAGGACGTTGTCAAGTCCAAATATAAGCTTTTGGAGATTGGGGAATACATCAAGAAGATTGCCACAGTTCTTAATGGCAACCAGGTGATCACATTCTAGCTTTCAATTAAATTTATTGAGTATTGCCTAATTTTTTTATAGTTCTTATATATTAAGTATAATATTTTTAAATAAATAGGTATTCTAAATAACTCATTAATAATTTATGGTACTGTTTTTATAAAATCATTGATTTTCTATTAATAGTTTGATGCTTTTGAACTGTATTACATGGCCTATATTGGTATTTTACTAGTAAGTTATATGTTTTTTTGTTGTTTTCATTATAGAAAAAACTTTATATTACTGTTTCTGATTGTTATATTTTTCTATAATATGTAACTTTTTATTTAGTATCTTTTTGTGCATTGGATTTTTCTTGTTTTTATAAGTGGGAAAAATTTATTATAGTAAAGATAGCTAATCTCATAGTAAAATAAAATAAAAGTGTGTTTTTATGAATTTTTTTAATTGTCATGTATGATTTTTTATGGGCTTTTTAAAATTTATTTGTTACATTACCCTAAAAAATATCTTGAAGCTTAATTTTTATTAAGTAAAATGTTCAGGAAACAGGTTTCTGCTTATTAAAAAAGTGTCAACATTTAGTAGTCTGCATGAGTTAAAACTTAATTCTGACTTTTCAATGCTGTCAACATTAAAGTGTTTTTAATTCTGATTATTGACATATAGTAAGTTGACTTGTGGAATGAGTTAATTCTGGTGGTTGCCGTTTAACCATCTAATTGAACCTCAGTGTACCTTTTGGAAATTTTACAGACCAGTGTTTGAAGCTCTGTTGGTGGTTAACCATCAACTCTATGTGGATTTGGGTGGTGATTCCCCACTGCATGGAGACCTCTTCTTATTATCCATCAATTTCTGGCACATTTTTAGTTATTTCACATTTTAATTGATTTGTATGCCTAGAAACAGCTATCTTAATTGAATCCCCTTTTTGCCATAGTGTTTCTAGATTTGTGTTATTCTGCTTTTTATTGCACCTTATCCTTTTATTCCAGGTTCTGTTTAAAGTGATTGCTACTTAATTCCATACATGGATTCAATTTATGGCTTGAAATCCAGTTGTTAGATTCAATAACCCAGCATTTTCAAAAAGAAACAAGGCAGGCTTAAATAACACTGCCTGGTGCTTTGGTTTTTGGTTTGTATCCCTATTGGTTAATTTTGTCCACACAAAAATACATACATGGTTCAAAGCTTTACATGTCTACAGTGTCTCATGTTGTGTTCTAATTAAACAAATATCAAAAAAAACTCAATCTAACATATACATATTCTGAATCAAACTTCATATTACTGTCAGGGTGCCATCCTGTAGTGGGTTTGGGCTGGTTGGCAGGAGAGTGCCCCACAGTCTTGGGGGGAAGTGCCCACTACAGGATGGGTGCTAACTTCACAATGTAGGAGAACAATTTGCCTAGTAGGCCCCAGGGACTGTTGGTGGGTACCATGGAATTGACAATGCCAGTAAGTGTAATATAAAGGACACCAAACAACTGGGTAGATATATTATAGGTGATGGTCTTGTGTTCCTGTGGGCAACTGGATTGGGGGTCACTGGTGGTGTCATTTGTAAGGAGTAAGCCGGCTTGGGAGAATACTCAGAGGTATATGCTGGGCTGTAGGTAATTACATCAAGTTAGTGTGATTTGAGCAGCTTGATGTCTGCTTATGGTAAATGGTAGGCCAGCAGGGCAGTTTCAGGGTAATTGTTCTGTGAATGTAAAAGTGCTAAGAGTAGGTATGGGATAACTTGAGAGAACCAAAGGTTCATAATACTTTTATTGCAAGAATGGCAATGAGCAACTTCCTGGTAACTCCAGGGTATAATTATGCTCATCTGCCATGAAAAATCTTCTGCTGCTTTTTTTGGGCTGGGTGCTGGAGTCTACCTGGGCTTGGGAAAGTTTAGTGTTGTCAACTGGCAGTGGTGTGTTATTGGCTGAGCTTGGATAAAGAATTTTGGTTTCCAACTTAGTCTTAAGGAATTTTTCATCATCTTGTGGCCCACCAGGCTACAGAGACAGATGTTGGCCTTGGGTCAGATTTTGTGACACCTCATTTGCAGAGTGCTGGCAGACCACAAAAAACTACCCAATTTTGGGCTCTAATCACTAGGCCGGGTGGGTCCACATTCAGGCACAATTTTCAAGTGGCTGGTGCCTCATAAGCCAGGATCAATGATTTCTCCAGAATTGGATAAGTTCCTAGTTTGATTCCAATGACCTGTGGGCTGGTAGCTCCTAGAAATTTGGTTTTCAAACCTGGGTGACAGGACACTGTCTCTTTGTTGATCAGTAGTGATTTGTTATTGGGATTGAGTTTCAAGTTGCACAGGCTGGACACTGTCCCTTTGATGGTCAGTAGGCAATTGTCACTTCTGAAATTACAAATTATGTATTTATAATTGGAAAATCACATTTTTAAACTAGATTGTACTTATACAGTAAAAATTTAAAGTAGTTATTGTTATTCTTAGGTTAATGTAATTTTGTAACTGTGCTGTTTTAGCAAGGTTCAAGGGGGAAAATATTTGAAAACTAGATCATATTCTTTATTGAGAGATAGTTATTATATAGTCATTGTGAATCATGGATAACAGGAACATGATTGTGTTGATCACATGGTTATATGGTGAAGGGGGGTGGCTTGATCCTGATAATGAGTCAAGCATTAAATTGAGGTATCCATTGTAAGGGATCATCATTTGTTCATGTTGTTGGATTTTTAAATCCAAGTCAACTTCTTAGTTTGGCTACAAATCACTGGGAAGTCAGGTTGCAGGTCACAAATCTACTTAATTAGAACCTTTCTGTAATACCCAGGCATTGTAGGCACTACTTGAAGAATGCATGGCTGAAGGTTGGAGAACTGGAAGCCAGTCAAGAAGGTGACAATTAGATAGATGATCATCACGCACTGGAAGACTTTGGTGTGGATGTTGTATCTCCTGAAGCTCTCTGCAAAGTAGGTCAGCATGTATTACAGGGAGGTATACATTGCAATGGATAGGGTAGAATGTGGAGACACAAGGGGAGGCCAGGAACCAGTGTGTGAAGAGTTGAGTTATCCATATTCATAGTGGTAATCTTGACCTAGTCCTTCTGGTGAAGGTTCAAAGAACTCTGGTCCCTGTTGATATCCTCCAATTCCAAGGCAAGCTGTAAGCACAGCTGTGAAGATGAGGTGATTCATCTTCCTTGGATTAGAGGTTGTAGGTTGGGGCAAAATAAAAAGAGTTGACTTAAAGGTGTTAAATATGATTAGCTTTATTGAGGGTAATAAACTCAATAATAGCACAATCTATTACTGAGGAGGGATCCTTTATTTATAGTGCTTCCCCCTGTGCAAAGATTTGCAATTGAGAGTGAAAAGCAGGAGATGGGTAATCCCAAAAGCTTGGAAGATAGGAATGTCAGTTGGGGCTTGGGAAGATGGCCAAACTCTTGTTCTTCTGTTATCTGTGGCTGGTTTGGAAGTCCTTGAGATGAGCCAAAAATCTTAGGTTGTCCTGGTGCTAGGTGAGAGATGGAAGCCAAATTGCTCTCATGATCTATTTTGGTTTCAGGAATATTGGCTTGGTTGGAGTTTGGCTCTGCCCATGTGGCCTGGGCCCCAGATTCCCATTGGTTGGTGGTAGAATTATTTTTAAATTTTGAATTCTTAATTTTCCCTTCTTCTGAAGGGGTGGCCTTGTTCTAGAATTTTGGCCTTGCAGCCAGGGACTTTTCTGATTGGCTGTAGTAGATGTGGCCTTCTGATTGGTTGAGGAGTGGGGACTGAGACCCAGGGGCAAGCAGGTGGTTAGCAGGGGCCTGAATGGCGGGTGGGAGGCCCCCTGGCGGCTGGCTAGGTACTGGGGGGTTGGCAGAGGGTGCTGGTGGGTGTGACAGGCGCCTGTGCAACTGCGGCAGGCGCCTTCCTGGATAATAAATTGATCCGGTGTTGATCAAGTTCTGTTTTGACTTCTATTTTATTTTTATTTTCCTCAATTAAAGGGGGGGGAAATATTCTATTTTCCCCCAGCATTGCATTCCAGTAAAGATCTAGTTTGTCAGGAACATTCCTGACACTTGCTGGTGGGTCAAGTTTACTGTTTTGATAGTAATTATCTAAGTCTGGTGAACTTTTTATTATACACATATATAATATTGTAATGATTTAAAAAATAAAATGTTACATATTGCTTTATAAACAAGCAAAGGCATTTAATTTATACAAGCCTCTTTATTTGATCCCTATTATTTAATGCAAACAATATTGTTCTAATAATAGTGGGTTCAATTTAAAATATAAGCAACTAAGTTATTTAATCATAGTGTTAAAAACTATCCCCTGAACAATTGGTTTTTTCAACCAAAATTATTGACTAAGTTATGTCATAAAGTTTATGAGCTTATTTTAGTGTCATGAGAGTAAATGATAGCCGACAGCAATACAAAATAGGTAATGTTTTGAAGTATGTAAAAAATTCATGACCAGTAAGGGAGTCGAACCCCTAGCCTTCCGATCTGGAGTCGGACGCGCTACCATTGCGCCAACTAGTCTTTTTCCAGTTTAGGGTAAGTGTGAGCAATATAAAGACTATTTAATAATTTAAACTGTAGTATGTCCACATAATTCTACCAATCAATAGTAGTATATATTAAGAAGAAAATTAAGAACATTATTAAGAAGAAATGCTGTAGTTTATATTTATGAATTTTATTTTTTATGAATCCTCTTTTTCAGTCTTTTTAACCAAAACTTCCAATCTCAAATGGTTTGCTATTTTCAGGGGTTTTATAGCAAATATTAAACAGATAAATAATTTATTCCTATATAAAATTCATGGCACTTTATTTTTTTAATTTTATTTTCTTTATTTCTGCAGTATATCTAAAGTTGATCTCTTATAAAAATTCTCTTTAGTTATCTCATACTTTTTTATAAAACTATGGACAATGATATCATGCTTTCTTTTAGGATAAATTTTACACAGTCTGACATAAAAGGTACATAGAAAAGTATGTGACTCTGGCATAAATGGCAGACCCAAGATTTACAGATGCAAGAATTTTGATTGGGGCAACAACCAAGATTTCAGAGGGATATTCTTATAAGCATCTTTGACATGAATGACATTACTCCCAAAATAAGTGGTAAACTCCAAATAAGAAAATTGAACTCAGGGCCTGAATCTGATGGTTGTGGGAATCTTGAAGACCCTTGGGCTGTCTTCCTGTGTTTTTACAACTATCCAATGAAAGAGCTGGAACAGGCAGTGGTTCAAATCTGATTAAGGGGAATTCACAGGCCTTCCTTGTAAAGTCACTCCCCCTTTGGCCTTGGATAGGACAATCCTCCCACGTTGCACCAAGAAATCTCCTCAGAAGCCAGCCAAGCCCCTAAACTCCCTCAAAGATTTAGCCCACACAGTCAATGAAAGATTTGTGCAGGCATACCCTTCCCAGGTAGCAAATGTTGATGTTGGGAACTCTGTTCCTACTTGGGAGGAATCCCTGATTAATTTGGACTATTTTTTGGCTTGGGCTCAACCACATTTAAAATTAATTAAGTCTAAAAAATAATCAGGTCACACTACTGTCAAATCATTAAATTACAACTTAACTAGATTGAATGGTGACCTGCCCCATTTATTTGATCCCAGCCAATCAGAGTTGGGGTCAGAAATTGGTGCAAATCCCTCCAGCTTGCTGGATTTGCCTGGCAAAATTCCTCCTGTAGTCAATCAAATCCGCACCTCTGGGTCAGATGACCTTTGAATTTGTTTCCTCCCTTATAGCAAGACAGGGGACTTTTTGGTCCCCTGCTTGGTCATTCTTACAATTAAAGTTTGAACCCTTTTACTTAGAATTTTTGGTTGTCTTTGGGTCCTTTTCTTGGCCCCTTTTGATTATCTAAAGTGTTAGTATTGGTTTTCTCTATCCTTACCTTCTCCCTTTGCTTTTGGTCCTCCCAATATCTTCCTGGAGTCTCTTATACATTGTCAACATTAACAATAAAGCTTTTCACTTTTGCTTTGATAGATAACTGCTTGAACTTAAAATTTAGTGATTTAATCTATATAATTACCTATTTAAAGTTTGGTTTTGCTTCTTGTTTGCTCTTGCTTTGTTTTTGGTTTACACACACCCTAAAGCTTTTGAAAACCTGCTTTCAAAGTGCTTTATCCCGCATTTGTTGTTTGTTGCTTCCCTTCTGTCCTTTAGACTTTCTTGTTTATCCTTGGCTCCTTTCTGGTTGCTCTCTGGCAATAAAGATAAAATCTATAAGGAAAATTGCTTGTCCTGGTTTCTGCTGCAAATTCCAATAAAATGTTGGTACCTTTTGCTAAGTTTGTTGTATTCACCTTGGCACCAGCCTTGGTGATGATATGATGCACCACCCCTGACCTTTGGGGGTGCATTACTCATTCACTTCATCATGTGGGTGCTAATCCCAATCAACTTCTACATTTATTTGGTAACATTCCTGGATAAGCTCAAGATATCCTCACCACTAGTGAGAATGCTGTAAAAAGCCTCACCTGTGATGACCTCAAGTTCAAGACCCCTGACCTATCCCCCTCAGCGTCCCCAGCCCTGCCTTCCCTATTACCCCATTTCTCTGAGACCCCAGTTGTACTGGTCCCAGGAGGAGACAAGGCTTTACTGGAGTCTACCCCCAAGCACGCCCCCTGGTTGCTCAGTGGGATGATTCTGATGGGTTTGGACTCCTACTTTCCCCAACTATCTTCTGCGTCCTCCTTGTGGACACCACTTCAAGCGGCCATCCCAGTCCTGCACTGGATGGTGTCCTGATGGATTCTTTCCCTGGGATAGGAGCCAAACTTAGTTAGTTTAGCCCCTCTCTCTCACATTCCTGGCCACAAAATCTAAAAGTACAGAGGAGCGTCATAGGCTGGTAATTAATCCAGACCAATCTAGATTGCTGGAAGCGCTGAATCAACATGGTGTCACCCCTGTAATAGCTGACGGGCCATCTGGAAAGGGGTTTGCTGCTAAGCATGATGAGTCAAAGTATAAAGGGAACTCAAATGATTGGCTATAAAGCCAGGCTGCCTGGCCACATAATCTCTGACTATCTGGTGACCCCAAAGTTACTCCAGAAGATGCACAGTTCATGAGGCAAAGATTAACCTGGCTTATAGTTTCTGAATGTCTCTTGATCCAGGATGATGGGAACACCAGTAGCAATGATGAAGCCATGAATATGTTATCTTTGGACCATCAGATGGAGGTCATTCCAATGGAAGAAATGACAGGCCAGATTTCCAGAATGTGCCAGGAACTCTCAGGCCAGAAGAAACTGAGCAACTCAGCTATTAGGTGATGGGTTAATTCCAAACTTAGCATTTTAAATGATATTTAAACTCTGTAAAGTCATTATAAAATGGTACTGTCATTCTGAAATAAATAAGATTATGGGACCTTGGTTCTACCATTTTATTCCTTATTTAGTCTTGGTTGTCTTCTAATTTACTACTGTTTTAACAGAAAATCTTGGCCTGATGGCCCATGTTCCTGAGGAAGCCCCTGAAACCCAGCTCGCATTTTATTGTCTGCCCAGAGCACCCTTTAGCCTGCTGAATTTATCTGACTACCCACTTAAGACAGAATACAAATAATTTACCTTGGAGAACATCCTCTGCTTTGACTATCTGGCCTGATAGAAAACCCCACAAACAGTCTTTCACAAAGGTGCCTGGTACAAGCATCCAGCTGCCATA
Organism: Entomophthora muscae; assembly: GCA_014839935.2. Lineage (NCBI taxonomy): Eukaryota > Fungi > Entomophthoromycota > Entomophthoromycetes > Entomophthorales > Entomophthoraceae > Entomophthora > Entomophthora muscae. The sequence continues at coordinate 51,915 of QTSX02005778.1, forward strand.
TTCTGTGAGAAGTACAACTATTTGACTGCCTATCAGAAAGATATGGAAGCACCCCCAACACCCAAACCTGACCACCTACCTCCTAGCCCAAATATGTTTTCTCCCACAGCCAGTCAATATGCAGACATAGACTATATTACCTTGGCTGGGTTAGTTGACACCATGGTACCCTCCACTGGACCTTGGGCCTTGATAGGCTGATCAGAATCTTATCTCATCAAGTTAGCACCCCTCCTATGGTGGGCTCTTCCCTTCTCCCAACAGAGTAAGTTGGCAGCCAAGGCTATCAGAGCCCTCACTGGGATGCAGTATCCTGACAATCTTGAAGATAACATTAAGTTTAAATCTAAAAATTACATATGGATTTTTGTTTTAGGATTACAGTACTGTCTTTTTTCTTACTAATAATATGATGAAAGGTGGAAGAAAATAAGAAGCAATAAAAAAATCTATCATCAAGTACAAAGAATAATAATCTGTTAGTTCTTATTTATTATATACATTCTAATATGGCCTGGATAATATTACCACATTATTTCAAGAAGCCTGAATTATTTTCTAAGAAAGAGAAAAAAGCAGCATTGGGCAGTGCAGCAGATGGCCCATGACATTATTCAAGTTTACAATGTAGCATTTTCCAACAACTATTTTGTTAAAAAAGCAGATACAGATGACTTTTAGGGCCAAAACCAAGATCTAGAAGACCAGGATATGGATGCTATTATTGAGATGTGATAGGTAACATCAGTGACTTAATCCAATTAGATATTCTCTAAAACAATACACCACTAGGCCTTTTAGCCTAGGGAAGTTGTCCTGATAAAACAATCCTTATGTATCATTCTAAACCCTATTATGGTGTCAGTATACCTGAAAGCCCTTTATTTTTAGGATATACTAATATTTAGAATAGTTATGTTGTAACCAAGTTCCTAGACTTGCCTGCCAACATATCTCACAGTACATAGGGGGCGCTCAATGAGTTGTCCCTTGATGTGTCTAACAACATGAATCAATCTGATGGCAATGTCAAACTGCGGGCACTTTCTCCTAATTAGGAGCACTATCAATTCAACCTGCTAATCCCACACAAGTTATTCCTTGGCTCCAAGCCCTACATGGAACAAGCCACCATTTCACCCCCTTGTGGCCCGGTGGCTTTCACCATATATTATATTAATTGCAGTATTATATAATAAACAATACCTTATTCTTATTATTCCTGTCCTTTCTATTAGACTGTTGTCTTCCCCAATTCAAACACTGAATCCACATTGGTTCAGTTGCAACAGTAGTAGCAGCAGTAGGTTCACAACCAACCTAAAGAGAAAATTCCTCCAAGAAAGGACAGAGTACAGGCTGTATGGCTACTCCCCATCAAAAAACATTCCTGCCAATCCCCAAGGGGGACATCCCTGACAGGTACGTCAATTACCAAGATCAACTGGTACTTACAGGTGTGTACAACCAACTCTGCCTTGGGCAGCGCAACACTAGTGTCACCCCACTCCAGTCAGATATATCACAACACATGCTCAACCTCCAGTTGGAAGCCTTTGCGGGTGGTATAGAAGGGACTGAAATTGGCAGTTGGCTCCACTCCACTGAAGCCTGCCTCCGTGTATGCCAGGTACCTGAGCCTGTGTGGGTTGTCACTGCTTTGGGCTGCCTTACGGGGCCTGCTAAAGTTTGGTTCACCACCTGGGCCAGTCAAGAAATAGAAATCACCTGGGTGTCATTCAGGGATGCCATAAAGTCCTGATACAGTGAAACCTTTTCACCCATCATAGTGGGAACTCCCCTCCTGGCTATCAAACAGACTGGGTTTGTTCCTGAATATCTTGCTGCCGCCCCAGAAGCTGTGACTGACAGAAACACCATGCTCTTTACCTTGATAATTAATGGTTTAAAACTCCATATCTGCAAGTGGGTTCCTATAGGTTGTTGCACCTCCATTGATGACTGCTATAAAGCCATTGTGGAGGCTAATAATCAGGCTTCAATGTGTTTCTGCTGCTCCAATGACGCACCACCCCAACCTTGTCCCACACCTGGCAGTGCTCATAACCAAATAGGTTGCCACCAGCCACACCAACAGGAAAATGGGGTTAAGCATCCCCGCAAGGAGGAGCTCCAGTTAGAACAAATTGAGGACCTGGGAAAAGCCTGGGGGTTGTAGCAACAAGAGGCCCTACAGCTCCACCTGATCCTTCCTCTCAATCCCTGCTTGCAAAGAACCCCTGTAACTACAACATTCACAAAGTTGAAACCCTTGACGTCTTCAAAGTCCACAGTGACAACCCTGTACTGCAAGCAAGCCACTCTTCAAATAAAATAACCCACTTAGTCTATCCCTTCTGTTTCTGTGAGAACACCCACAAATTACTGGTAGATACTGGGGCCAACCACACTATGGTAGACCAGGCGTTTGCTTACTCCCAACAACTAGACTGAGTGCCAAGCAAGTTCAAGGCAGTACAAGTGGCTGATTCCTGCAGAGTGGTAATTACCCATGAGAAGGTACCCTTCTCTGTGAGAATGGGGAACATCCAGGTTAAGCTCTCTGGACTAATCATGGCAGGGCTCAGCCACAATGTCATCACTGGCCTTGACTGGCTTTGCCACAACTGACCCTACATCAACTGGAATACATATGTGATCATCCTAAATAGGAATGGGGTGGATTTTCAGATATATCTGTCAAAATTAGCAAGTTGCTTCACAATACCATGTTTGTCAGAATAACAGAAACAGACTCATACAATTTAAAGGGGGAAAACTAGACTTCACTCCATGCTCAGTCAAAGTTATCCACGCAGAACCACCTGTGGCCCTTCCCTTGACTACTCCACCTCCACCAGCACTTGCAGCTCTCCTCAAGGAGTATAAGAACGTTTTCAGTGAAACACTGGACCAACTACCCCCTCCTTAGGAGATCCAGCATGCTGTACAACTACAAGGGTCTCTTCCTAAGGCACATCCCCTCTATTGCTTGACAACAAAAGAAGATGAAACCCTCTGCCAGCACCTCATAGACACACTTAATAAAGGCTTTATACACCCCTTGCTTTTGCCATACAGGGCTGCTGTCTTCTTTGTAGCCAAGAAGGACAGGTCCCTTTGCTTAGTCACAGATTACCACACCCTAAATGAGGTGACTATTAAGAATAAGTACCCCCTACCATTGATTGACAACCTGTTTGACACACTTGCGGGTGTGAAGGTCTTTAGCAAGATTGATCTCACTGCAGGGTACAACCAGGTTTGCATTGTACCAGGGGATGAGGCAAAAACTGCCTTCCACACATGCTATGGGTTGTTTGAGTGCCAGGTCATGAACTTTGGAATGATCAACACTCCTTCCACCTTTGCCATGTTAATGAACAAAGCATTTGAGGAATTTATTGGAAAGTGTGTTGTTGTGTACCTTGACAACATTATTGTCTTCAGTCAAGATCAAACCACACACCTCCAACACCTCTGTACTTTCCTTGACACTCTTCAGAAAAACCAATTGAAGGCTAAGCCTTCCAAATGTGAATTCTTCAAGTTGGAGCTCTTGTTCTTTGGGTACATCATCTCTGCTCAAGGAATAAAGCCTGAACCTGCCAAAATCAAGGCAATCACTAGCATGCCACCTCCCACTAATGTGGGCCAGGTCCGTACATTCTTGGACATGGTTGCCTACATGCGTAAATTTATCCCCAATTGCAGGGAACTTAGTGCACCTCTTACCTCTCACCAAGCTCCTGAACACTAAACAGCGCTTCCACTGGACCCCTGTCAGAGATCAAGCCTTTGAGACGCTGAAGCAAAGGCTCACAACAGCACCAGTATTACAGTTTCCCAATCAGAACTGCCAATATAAACTCAAGACTGATGCCTTTGACAGGGCCATAGGGGGCGTGTTATAGGTAGAAACTGAAAAGGGCGTCTTCCTCCTTGTGGCATACAAATCCAGGAAGCTCACTGACTCAGAACAACATCACCCAATTCATGACAAGGAGTTAGCGCAATTGTGCACTGTGTCAAGAAGTGGCGTTGTTACTTGGAAGGGGCCACCTTTCCACCCCATGTCATGGCAGACCACAAGTTGTTCCAGTATTTTAACACACAGTCCCACTTGACATGCTGCCAGGCAGGCTGGGTCAAGCGCCTATCTCCTTATCAGTTGTGTATCAAATACAAGCCTGAGAAAGAGCTTGTTACGGCAGATGCCCTATCAAGGCTCTACATGGCGTCCATCACTGGGGATGGCAATTTAGGCCCAGATTGGCTGATGCTTTACCTCCGCCCTGAAGCAACCTGCTATGAAGGCCTTAATTTGGTAACTATCTCCAAGCTTAAGGACAACAAAATTCAGTTCACCACCAATACAGGCAATGTCTGCTGCCACACAGAGAGAGGAGAAAAGACGCCCTATATTCCCACCACACAGCCAGGTGACACCATACTGCACTAAAACTGCACCTTGGGCCATGTCAGAGGACGCAACCTCTTTAAAATCATGAAGCATAAGGTCTGGTGGCCGCGTATGAGCCAAGACATCTTGGATATCCTCAAAATGTGCGTGTTGTGCAAAAAAACACATCTAAACCTGTACCCCCAAGTCTGTCCTGCCCATTAAAGCCATGGAACCCTTTGAACAGTGGGACCTTGATGTTGTTGGACCCCTCCCCAAAGACAGACTTGGGAAGAAATACATCATCACAGCCATCAACTACTTCACCTGTTGGCCATTAATGTGAGCAACCACTAACCACACCACCACCATCAATTGCTTCATTGGCAAGGAAATTGTGGCCTGTTTTAGAAAATCCAAACGCCTTATCTCAGAAAGGGGTCCCAAGCTCATTGGACATGTCATGAAAGTGTACTGCGCCAAAAATGCCCTACAACAAATAGTCACAACTCCATACCATCTGCAAGCCAATGAGCGCGTAGAGCAATTGAATAGATCACTGGTCCAACTGATTGCCTTACTCTCACAGGAACATCCTAATACTATGTGGACTGAATATCTTCCCACCACCCTGCTCATTTTACAAGCAAGAATCAACAGGGGCACCAGGTTCAGCCTCAGCACCTTGGTCTTTGGGACACCTGATGGTTTGGCAGGAGTAGAACAAAGGAAATTACAATTCACAGTTCCTGCAAAACCCCCTTGTTGCCTACCCTTTCCCTGAGCCAGTGGTGTGCCAAGGCCTGAGACATTGAACACAAGCAAATTGAGAGAGGGGCAAGACACCTCAAGGCCAGGTATGCTATAGGTGACCCTGTTTACACCCTCAACCCCAATTCATCCAAATTAGAACCCAACCACTTGGGGCCCTTCAAGATAGCCGTAGTCTATGACAACCACACCTATCAGCTTGAAGATGCCTAAGGAAACACTAAGAAACTTCACCATGATTGCTTGCACCCCTGCTGCACCATTTCCATACAAAGGTTGTTTGTGCTGACCTTCCCAGGTCTTATGTAAACTCCAATCCTGATGTCTGACAACAAGCAGGGGGCAAGGGGGGTGTTGCAACCAAGTTCCTAGACTTGCCTGTCAACATATCTCACAATACACAGGGGGTACTCAATGAGTTGTCCCTTGACATGTCTAACAACATGGATTAATCTGATAGCAAATATTGAATGGCAGGTACTTTATCCTAATTAGGAGTGTTACCAATTCAACTTGCTGATCCCTGCACAAGTTATTCCTTGGCTTTGAACCCTACATAAAACAAGCCACCATGCCACCCCCTTGTGGCCTGGTGGCTTTCCCCATATAGTATATTAATTGTAGTATTCTATAATAAACAATACATTATTCTTATTACTCCTGTCTTTTCTATTGGGCTGTTGTCTTCCCCAATTCAAATACTAAATCCTCATTGGTTCAGTTGTAACAGATATACTTATAATTTGCATATATGAAAGACTCCTATTGTAGATAGTATTAATAGTAAAGTAGTTTTCAAACATGTTGAGATAAACAAAAAATCTCAGTCTAAAAATGAAAACAACTCAGTATAAAAACAAAATTGAAAATCATGGAATTTATATTAAATTACAATAGATTTGAATCCACTTTGATTTTGCTTTTATACTGAGTTGTTTTTGTTTTTAGACTGAGATTTTTTTATCTCAACAGGTTCAAAAATTACTGTACAGCAAATACTGGTTTTATTCTCTCTTGGGAAGTGTAGTTTGATTCAGGCCATGGGTGGGTTCAATTGTTGGTTTATATAACTCTGAAGCCCAATTGCCTTTAGTTTTATGTTAAACTCATATTCAGTCCTGTATAGAATCCAAGACATTCAAGCTTCATCTACCATCTTCATTCCTGTAAAGACTCTTACAACTAGAAAATGCTTATTGCAAAACTTTTGAGAAATTTATTGCCAAATCAGATACCTTTTGGCTCAGATCTTTATTTTTATCTCTTTATTTGGACATATTCTCAGTAATTTTTAACTACTTTAATTTTAGTCATTCTATCTTCATATCAGCAATTGCTTTTATCAGGATAAAAATTCTATCAAATTCCAGAAGAATATTGAATTAGTCACAAGCAAAAGCCTTGTTTTCCAAGGCTGGTGTATCCTCCTTAGAGAATGAATAAGAGTAAAGCTCCTCAAAAGCAGTTTTTACCTCTGATAGTGAATCACTTGAAAAAGTATTGACCACTTCCAGATCTTCCAAAGAATCCCCTGGAAAGCTCTCAGAAATATCCTTTTGTAGTGCCAAACTTACAACTCTTTGATATACCGAACTTTGATATGCTGAAACTAAACAATACAGACATAATTAAACTAAAAAGCTAGATAAGAAAAAGTAAAAATTTTAAAGATGACTTTTATTGAATATTGCATTTTCCATTTATATATTGTCCACAGTATACCTGTAAGAGCCAGCAAGCCCAGAAATTTGACTACCGGATTTAAACCCATGTCCTTCCCTGTTAAACAAAAATGTGGGCAACTGCGTAAACCCGCTGGGGGAATCAAGCCCTGTTCAAACCACCAGGGCGGGTGGGAACCAACTCTCAAAAGAGAGATTGGTTTAAATCACTTAAATATAATGGTAAGCAATAAAGCAACCAGGGCCAGTTTTTTAACTGGCCCAGGGGGGCTGACAGCCCACAACAGTAGCAGAGCCACCAACTCCAATGCTACAAATGAGCAGGTGGCTCCCATATTGTAGTTAGAAATATTTGCTGGGTTGTTCAGCAAATCCAGTACCAACTGGGTTTGATGAATAACTTGATAAATAATCCATTTCCCACTCAGCTTTCCAGTTCTTCTGAACTGAAGACTTCTGTTCTCAATCTGCACTCCCCATCCAGTCCTGATCCATCTGCCAATACCCAGCTAAATACCAATGAAAATGTCAGTACACCCACTGATGTAATGAAACATCACCTGCAGGAGGTTGATCCAGAATCCAATCCCAATCAAATAAAGCCTGTTGGAGAAGAGTCCCAAGCTAATGCAACCCCCACCTCACCTGGAGTTTACAATTATTTCATTGGTTTAAGAAGTGAAGAGGAGTTACTCAGCCAGGAATATTCACCTGAAGATGACAATCCCTCTTCCCATAAGCAAGTCCAAACTATCAAGCACCCCAGCCCCAAATGATTGAACTTGGTATAATTAGCCATCAATCAGCTTCCAGCAATCTGGCCAACTTCAAGGTGAAACCAGATGAGCCAAACCAAGTTCCCAGCACAGTCCCCACCCATGAGTCAGTCAACCAATCCAATGGCCCAGACCCAGTGAACTTCCCTTCCCCAACCCAGTCCAAGATTATTGGGACCCTATCCCCTGTTATCAAGAATTCCTCCTCCCCACCCAAAGTACCCATGACCAAAGGATGGACTACTAGAGTTCACCAAGGAGCTGCCAGTAGTCACTTCCAAGGAAGACCAGATGAGTGGTATAAAACCCACTTCCCTACAATCAAGTCAGACACAGACAATGTTTAATAAAGTGTATGGTCCATAGAGTAGTCTTTGCCTTTCTTCCCCATATTCTTTTATCCCCTTGAACAATCCCAAATCAACCAGCTCAGTCACTAGTACATCACCTAGTAGAACCTGTAGCAATAGACTACCAGCCAGGGCCCAGCCCTAGACAGGCCAGCAGCTTCATACCTCCTACTCCTCCCCCTCTAATCCTGCAACCCTCTGCCGGGGTTATTCCCTATGACCACAGCAGATACAGCATGGTCAGGATGACCATACTTAGTCTTGCTGAGGTTGTAGTACCTCACCTTGGTGCTTATTGTCTACTTGCAGCTGGTATGCTGTACTTGTTTTGCTCCTTGCCCTTCTTGTATTGGGCTTTGGTGTTGCAATACCCCAAAGGGTGGACTCCAACCATGGCGCCTTGGTGTGGTACCACAACTGGCCATGAAAATACCTAGCTAAAGCCCCTCCTGCTTTGAGATCCTATCTGTATCTCCCTAAAATAATTGGCGGTAATTTTATCAATCAATCCTGATCCTACTTCAACAGGAAAGATTTATTCTTGATCCTACAAGAACATATTGACCTTTGTACTGAATAACCTTGATTCATTACCTGAACATTCTTAACATAGCTTGAAGTATTCTCTAATTCCTTGCTATAATAATATATCATTAACTCAGTGATCTAAGCTTTCTAAAATCCCTACTGAGAACAAGTGGATCAAACTTGAAGATAACATTACCTCTGTTATAAAAAGTCTAATTTATTAAACTCTATGATGAATAACTGTCAGGTATATTCCTGATAAAACAATTCAAGGGAACACCATTTGTAGCGCTAAAAAATAAGAAAATCAAAAATATTATTTGCAGCAGTTCCCCCTGATTGGGGAAACTGCTGCAAAAAGCGCACCAATAGAAAAAGAATTTAATTTTTTTTTGAATTTAGCCTTTTATAGGCCGGCTGCAGACTGCACGGCCAACTACCAGGCGCCAGCCAGCCAGCCATCTAGCAGCAGGCAGCACGCCCCCCACAGCTGGGTTGTTCACCCCCACCAAATGGGGAATCTTCCAAATTGGGAAACCAAAAAGGAAATTTCCTCAAAGACCAATTTTGGGGAAACTGCTGCCCAAAACTGAGAATCTTCCCAATCAAGAAAGGGCTGACAGGCTACTCTGCAGTCAAGCTCATACACTAACTGCAGATAATGAATTTGGGTGCATGAAAGCATCCAAATATCCCTCATGCCACTGCCAGCCAGGAATTGGCATTACATTGCCACCAAATTCTCCCCAATGCTATCCAAGAAAGGGAATCTCAGACAACATTAAGTGTTTGGGGCTCCCTATCCAATGCTTTTCACTATTCATGCCTCACCAAGGCCAATAGTATATAATAAAAAATCTTCACTTGATGATAGATTGTGCTATTATTGAGTGAAATTACCATTAATATTATCACATAAAACAAAAACTAAGACTTTAAACAAGAAAAGTCCAGGACACTAAGCTTTATCTGACCTTCCCCAGGAGAAAGGAGATAATCATCTTGTCTTCTCTGCTGTAATCACAGCCTGCCTTGGGATTGGGGGCCACCAACACAATTTAAAACCACACAGGCCAATCCAAAACCCTTCTGAAGACTACTATTACAAGGATCTAGCACAATTAAACTCCTCCAAGATGTACTCTTGACTCTCCCTGGCTTTGCCCCATTTTACTATTTATATAGCAGTCTATACCTTGACTTACTATGTTCCTACTTACTTTGCCAGTAATTTTGGCTAATATAAGGTACATGCAAAGAGGTTTTGTTGAGTATTGGCAGTATAACCAATTGTCACCTCTCTCACTGGGTTCCAAGTTGCAAACTTGGGACCATGTCTTGATAAAGTACTTCCCCATTTATTGGGTATTTACAATAACCTTTTAACCAGGTTCAGAAGCTTAATAACCCTAACCTTTTGACACATCTTAAAACCAGCAAGACATTATAATCCCTTTAATTTTATCTTAATGTAAACTACATTCCTTGGATTTCAATTAACCTTCCTAGTTAATTAACTGTTTTCTGAGACAATGAGTCTCAAGGACTGCTTTAATTGATTCTGCCTTAATCCATTAATTAGTTTGTCCTAAATAATTTTGGGGATTCAAATTTATTTATATGTATACCTGGTTTCCCCCCAGAATTTCTATTTGGAGATATTCTGAAACCTATTTATAAATAATAAAGTCTAACCTATAATTTTGAAAGTTATAATTGATTTCATTAGAATAATCAAACAAGGTGACTGTTGTACAATCACAAGTCCTCTTGAGATGACCACCTGTATCTATTGGTTGAATTATTTATTTACTTAATATCTCAAATCCTGACAATTTTTTCATGGCAGGTGCAGCCTCACCCATTCAGTATCATTCAGTGCCTTCTCAGTGTAGACTGATCAACCTGTATGGCCTCAAAGTACCTGATAAAGGGGATTTATTATCCCTGAATTAGTTAAAAAACTTCATATACAATTATTAAAGAGTATAAGTTGTCATTTTACAAGCCAGGAAGATATTCCATCAATTATTTTTCTGTTGACTGATTTTCAGTCATATTTGATCCAACTATAATATTCTTCATATATAACTTTTTTAACTTTACAATAAATCAAAAATTTAAATAAAATCTATTTAATAATAAAAGTTATTCTTCACACATAATTATTTTTAATTTCATTTTGTTTTTTTTGTTTTTAAGAGGCTTAATTTTAAATATTTACCTTTTTAAACGCCATTTGAATTAAACTTCAATGCTAGAAAATAAAATAATAACATTGAAAGTTTCAAATAATAATTTACATAGGAAAGGATTTCTTTATTTTGTATTTTTTATTTTTTTTATTGTTGAATCTAAAAAAATTCACATATGAAGAAAATTATAGCAGAATCAAATTTGACTGAAAATCTGTTGACAGAAAAATAGTTGATGGAATATCTTCCTGCCCCCATTTTACCCTCTCCAGTCAGTGTTGCAACTGAACAAATTATAGCTCAGTATTTATATTGGGGAAAAACAGTACAATAGAAATGACAAGAATAGGAATAATATGATGCTTATTTAGAGAATAGCATGGTTATATACTATATTGAAAGGCCACAGACCCATTAGGAGGTGGCACTATGGCAGGTTCAGTATATGGGTTTGGGCTGGGAATATCTTAAGCAAGGGATCAGCATGTCAAATTGGCATCACTCCTAATTGGGAGAAAATACCTTCAATTTGACACTGCTCAAAGAATCCTCTATACTGTTAATTATGTTATGGGGCATCTCTTCAAGAACTCCCTGTGTATCATGAGATACATTAGTGGACAGGGGAGTAATTTGGTTACAACACCCCCTTGCCCTCTGCTTGCTGTCTGGTACCAATATTGGCTCTTGTGGAAGGTCTAGGAAGTTGCATATGAAGCCCTTCTAGGCAGATATGGCACAGCAGGGCTGCAAGCAATCATGGTGGAGTCTTTTGGTGTTTCCCTGAGCATACTTGAGTTGGTAGGTATGATTTCTGTAGATAGCAGCCACTTGGAAGGGCCCAAGGTGATTAGGTTTGAGTTTTGCAGAATTAGGGTTGGGGGTATAGACAGGGTCACCTACAGCATATCTTGCCTTGAGGTTTCTTGTCTCCCCCTTAATCTGTTTCTGTTCAAGATTGTGGGCTTTGGCCCATCACTGGGCTAATGAGGGAGTGACCACAAGAGGTGGTTTACTTGGGACAGTTGATGTCAGTTTGTCATCATCTATTCCTATCATGCCATCAGGAGTGCCAAAAGCCAGCACACTAGGACTGAAGCTTGTACCACAGTTGATTTTGGCTTGCATGATGAGTAGATTGGTGGGAAGGTGTTTGGTCCAGGCGGTATTTGGATGCTCCTGAGATAATTTGACAATGATTTGGACCAGGAAACCATTTAGGCTCTCTATGCGCCCATTGGCTTGAAGGTGATATAAAGGGGTAAAAATGCATTAAAGAGCATTTTTCACAGTAAATTTTCATGACATTAACCAAAATTTCAGACCCACCATCAGTGAGGAGCTGTTTAGGTAAACCAAAGCGCACCACAGTTTACTTACTAATAAATCAAGTGTTGGTGATGGCAGTGTGATTAGAGGTAGCTTAAACCAAGGGAAAGTGTGCAAAATTTTGATGGCTGTGATGATATAATTTTTCCCCATATTATCTTTAGATAGGTACCCTAAAATTTCAAGGGCCTACTGTTTGAAGGGTTTCCTGGATATGATAGGTAATACCAACGTGGGATGAGCATGCTCATACATATTCTTTTCACATAACATACAGATTTTGAGAGGGTCCAGAATGTCCTGGAACATGCAGGGCCACCAAACCTTTTATTTCATAATCTCAAAGAGGTTACATCCTCTGATATGGCCTAAGGTACAGTGGTAATTCAAGATGGTGTCTCCTTGTTGTGTGGTAGGAATATAGTGTGTCTTTTTGCTTGTCTCTGCTCAACAGCAGATTTTGCCAGCATCTTTTTTAAACTAAATTTTTGTCTTTCAATTTGGAGATGGTTGCTGAATTAAGGCCTTTGTACCAGGTGGCTTCAGGGCAAATATAGAGCATGAGCTAGTCTGGGTCTAGGCTGTTACACCTAGTGATGGAGGCTACATACAGTCTGGAGAGCGTGTTGGCTGTGACTAGTTTCTTTCCAGGCTTGTAATCTATGAAGAGTTGATAAGGGAATAGACTTCCAACCCATCATTATTGAGGCCTGGTCAGAAATGACTTCATGTTCAGGTTTGAAGGGAATTATGGTCTGTAAATACACAAGAGAGAAAGGTAGCATCTTCCAGATAGCAGTGTCACTTCTTGACATAATGTAAAATTAAGGCTACCTCCTTATTTTAGATGTGATAGCTTTGTTCAGTTTCAGTGAGTTTCCTGGATTTTTAGGCTACTGGGAGGCAGATATCACTGTCAGTTTCCACCCGCAGCACACCTTCTATAGCCCAGTGAGTAGTGTCAGTTTCAAGTTTATACTGGCAATTTATGTTTGAGAATTTAAGGATGAGTGCTGTGGTGAACTTCTGTTTGAGTGTCTTAAAGACCTGGTCTCACACAAGAGTCCATCAGAAAAATTGCTTAGTATTCAGCAACTTGGCAAGGGGGAAATTAGTTTCCCACAATTGGGAATGAATTTACGCATACACATAATTATTCCTAGGAATGTACACACCTGGTCCACATTAGTGAGAGGTGGTATGTTGGTGATTGTCTTAATTTTGGCAGGGTTAGGTTTTATCTCTTAGAAAGAGATAGTGTACCCAATAAATAGCAACTCTGACCATAGAAAATCACATTTAGATGTTTTGTTCTTCAGCTGATGTTTGTGAAGGGTATTAAGGACAGCATGGAGTTGATGGAGGTGAGTGGTTTGATTTTGAAAGTATATAATAGTGTTGCCTAGGTAAACCATAATAAACTTTCCTACCAGGTCCTCAAAGGCCTTGTTTAAGAGCATTGCAAAAGGGATGTTGTGTTAGTCATGCCAAAATTCATGACACATCACTCAAAAAACTCATATTGTGTTTGAAAGGCTGTCTTTACCTCATCCCTGGGGGAAACACTTATCTGGTTGAACCCTGTGGTGAGATAAATCTTACTAAAGACTTTTACACTTGCAAGTGTATCAAACAGATCATTGATTAGAGGTAAGAGGTACTTATTCTTTAGGGGGACTTTGTTTAGGGTGCAGTAATCTGTGACTAGATAGAGTAATCATCCTTTTTAGCAACAAAGAACACTGCTGCTCTGTCTGAAGAAAGTGAGGGGCAGATAAAGCCCTTGTATAAGGCTTCTTCATGGTGCTGGGTGAGAGTTTTGTCTTCTTTTGGCATTAGAAAGTATAACAGCTGGGTTTTTGGTAAAGATCTTTGTAGCTGAACAGTGTGCTGGATCTCTCAAGGTGAAGGTAAATGGTTTAGTGTTTTTCTAAATACATCATTAAAATTCTTATCTAGTTCCTGCAACACTGGTGGCAGATATATTAGAGGGAAAGGCAAAAGAGGTTCATAGCAGATAACCTTAACTGAACATTGATTGAAGTCCAAATTGCCCCCCTTGAACTTGTATGAGCCTTCCTTTTGTTGCAACTAACCAATGAGGATTAAGTATTTGGAATTGGGGAAGACAGCAGTCTAATAGAAAGGACAGAATAATAAGAGTAAGGTATTGTTTATTGTAGGATATTGTGATTAATATACCATATGAAGAAAGCCACAAGGCCACAAGGGGGTGGCATAGTGGGAAGTTCCATGTAAGGTTTGAAGCCAAGGAATAACTTGTGCAGGGATCAGCAAGTTGAATTGGTAGCACTCCTAATTAGGATGAAGTACCTGCCATTCAATATTTGCCATCAGATTAATCCATGTTGTTAGATACGTCAAGGGGCAACTCATTGAGCGCCCCCTGTGTATTGTAAGATACACTAGCAGGCAAGTCTGGAAACTTGGTTGCAACACCCCCCTTGCCCCCTGATTGTCGTCAGACACCAGGATTCAAGTCTGAAGAAGATCTGGGAAGCTCTACACAAACAACCTTTGTGTGGGGATGGCACGGCAGGGGTGCAAGCAATCATGGTGAAGCTTCTTGGTGTTTCCTTGAGCATCTTAAAGTTGATAGGTATGATTGATGTAGACAGTGGCTATCTTGAAGGGCCCTAGGTGGTAGGGTTCCAACTTGGCAGAATTGGGGATGAGGGTGTAGACAGGGTCACCTACGGCGTATCTAGCTTTAAGGTGCCTCACCTCTCCCTCAATTTGCTTGTGTTTAATTTCCCGAGCTTTGGCACACCATTGGTCTAGGGATGGGGTTGTTACTAGGGGAGGCTTGTCAGGAACCCTGGACTGTAGCTTTCCCTGTTCAACTCCTGCCAGACTGTCAGGTGTCCCAAAGGCTAGGGTGCTGGAGCTGAACCCTGTGCCCCTGTTGATTCTTGCTTGCAGGATAAGTAGAGCAGTGGGCAGGTGTTCAGTCCATGCGGTGTTGGGGTGCTCTTGTGAGAGTTTGGCAATCAGCTGGACCAGTGAGCCATTTAACTGTTCTACGCATCCATTGGCTTGAGGATGGTAGGGGGTTATAACTATACATTGGAGTGCGTTCTTGGCGCAGTATGCCTTCATGACATGTCCAACAAGTTTGGGGCTGCCATCTGTGATGAGGCGTTGTGGTTGCCCAAAGCAGGCCAAAATTTCCTTGCCAATGAAGCGAGTGATGATGGTGTGGTTAGTTGTTGCCCAGGCCACTAGCCAGCAAGTGAATTAGTCAATGGCAGTGATAATGTACTTCATCCCCAGTCTGTCTTTGGGGAGTGGTCCCACAATGTCAAGGGCCCACTGCTCAAAGGGTTCCATAGCCCTTATGGGCAGGACAGACTTGGGGGGGGGGGTGCAGGTTTGGACGTGTTCTTTTTGCACAACACACACGTTTTGAGGAGATCCAAGATGTCTTGACGCATGTGCAGCCACCAAACCTTCCGTTTCATGATCTCAAAGAGGTTGCGCCCTCTGATGTGACCCAGGGTTTGGTGGTAGTACAATATTGTGTCACCTTGTTGTGTGGTGGGAATGTAAGGTGTCTTCTCACCTGTCTCTGCCCAACGGCAGACGTTACCAGTGTTGATGCTGAACTGAATCTTGTTGTCCTTTGACTTGGAGATGATTACCAAGTTAAGGCCCTCATAGCAAGTTGCCTCTGGGTAGAGGTATAGCATGGGCCAATTGGGGTCCAAACCATTGTCTCCAGTGATGGACGCTACGTAGAGTCATGAAAGGGCGTCAGCTGTGACAAGTTCCTTCCCAGGCTTGTACTCAATCTGCAACTGGTAAGGGGATAGGCGCTCAACCCATCCTGCTTGGTGCGTGTCAAGTGGGACTGCGTGTTGCAGTACTGGAGCAACTTGTGGTCCGTCAGTACGCAGGGTAAAAAGGTAGCACCTTCCAGGTAACAGCGCCACTTCTCAATGCAGTGCACAATTGCTGCCAGCTCTTTATCATGGATGGGATAGCGTTGTTCTGAGTTGGTAAGTTTCCTGGACTCATATACCACAGGGAGGAAGACGCCATTGTCAGTTTCTACCCCTAGCACACCCCTATGGCCCTATCAGAGGCATTGGTCTTGAGTTCATACTGACGGTTTTGATTGGGAAACTGTAGTACTGGTGCTGTTGTGAGCCTTTGCTTCAGCGTCTCAAAGGCTTGATCTCTGACAGGGGTCCAGTGGAAGCGCTGTTTGGTATTGAGGAGCTCAGTGAGGGGTGCAATTAGTTCTCTGCAATTGGGAATGAACTTGCGCACGTAGGCAACCATGCCTAAGAATGACTGCACCTGACCCACATCAGTGGTGGGGCGGCATGTTAGTGATTGCCTTGATTTTGGCAGGGTTGGGCTTTATCTCTTGGGCAGAGATGGTGTGCCCAAGGAATAACAGCTCCAACTTGAGAAAATTGCATTTGGAGGGTTTAGCTTTTAGCTGGTTTTTCCAAAGGGTGTTGAGGACAGCATGGAGGTGTTGGAGGTGTGTGGTTTGATCTTGACTGAAGACAATAATGTTGTCAAGGTACACAACCATACATTTTCCAATCAGTTCCTCAAATGCTTTGTTCATCAACATGGCAAAGGTGGAGGGAGCGTTGGTCATTCCAAAGTTCATGAACCAACACTCAAACAACCCATAGAGTGTTCAGAAGGCAGTTTTTGCCTCATCCCCTAGTGCAATGCGGACCTGATTGTACCCCACAGTGAGATTGATCTTGCTAAAGACCTTCACATCTGCAAGTGTATCAAACAGGTTGTCAATCAGCGGCAGGGGGTACTTATTATTGACTGTCACCTCATTTAGGGTGCAATAGTCTGTGATCAGGCAAAGGGACCCGTCCTTCTTGGCTACAAAGAAGACAGCTGCCCTGTATGGAGAGAGAGGGGCAAATAAAGCCCTTATCAAGCGTGTCCACAAGATGTTGGCAGAGGGTCTCATCTTCCTTTGGTGTAAGACGGTATAATGGTTGTGCTTTAGGTAACAACCCTTGAAGTTGCACAGCGTGCTGAATCTCCCGGGGAGGAGGTAGTTGCTCAAGTGTCTCACTGAATACGTCCTTGTACTCCTCAAGGAGGGCAGCAAGCGCTGGTGATGGTGAGAAGGTCAAGGGAGGGACCACCAATGGTTCAGCGCAGATAACTTCAACTGAGCATTGATTAAAGTCTAGTTTCCCCTCCTTGAAATCTACAAGCATGTCTCTGTATTTCTGAAAAACACAGTATCATGGAGTAACTTGCTCATTTCCACAGGGTAGATCTGGAACCCCACCTCATTTATATTGAGGGTGATGACAGAGGTGTCCCAATTAATGTAGGGAGGGTTGTGCCAAAGCCAGTTGAGACCAGCAATTACGTTGTGGCTGAGCCCCACCATGATTGGCCCAGAGAGCTTAACCTGGATGTTCCCCATTCTCACAGAGAAGAGTACTGTCTTGTGGGTGATAGCAACTCTGCGGGAGTCAGCTACTTGTACTGCTTTGAACCTGCTGGGTACTTGGTCTAATTGCTGAGAGTCAGTGAATGCCTGGTTCACCATAGTGTGGTTGGCTCTGGTATCTACCAGTAATTTGTGGGTGTTTCAACGGAAACAGAAGGGATAGGACAAGCATGTTACTTTATTTGAGAAGTGACTTGCTTGTAGTACAGGATTGCCATTGTGGACTTGGAAGACATCCAGGGTTTTGACTTTGTGCATGTTGTAGTCACAGGGGTTCTTTGCAAGCAAGGATTGAGAGGATGAGCCAGGTGGGGTTTCAGGTCCTCTTGTTGCTACAACCCCCAGGCTTTTTCCTGATCCTCAATCTGCACTAGCTGGAGCTCCCCCCTTGCGGGGGTGTTTAGTCCCACTGTCCTGCTGATGGGGCTGGCGGCGGCCCACTTGACTGTGGCTATTGCCAGTTGTTGTACGTGGTTGGGATGGAGCATCACTGGTACGGCAGAAGCCCGTTGAGGCCTGGTTGTTAGCCTCCACAATGTTCTTATAGCAGTCATCAATGGAGGTACAGCAACCTACGGGGACCTACTTGAAGATATGGGGCTTTAACCCATTGACAATGAGGATGAGTAGCATTGCATTTCTGTTGGTCACGGCTTTGGAGGCAGCAGCAAGAGCTTGTTACCAGGCAGCAAGGTACTCAGGAACAGAACCAGTATGTTTGATTGCTAGAAGAGGAGTCCCCACAACAATGGGGGAGAAGGTTTTGCTGTAGTGGGACAAGGTGGCATCTCAGAATGCTGCCCAGGTAACGTCAAGTTCTTGACTGGCCCTTTTGGTGAACCACACACTGGCAGGCCCTGTGAGGCAATCAGACGCAGCAGTGACCCACATGGGCTCAGGAACCTGAAAGATACAGAGGCAGGTTTCAGTAGATTGGAGCCAACTAACAATGTCGGCCCCCTCTACACCACTAGCAAAGGATTCTAGCTGAAGATTGAGCATGCATTAGGACAGGTCTGACTGAGGCAGTGTGACGCTGGCGTCACGCTGCCCAAGGAAGAGCCAATTATACACACTGGTGAGGACTAGCTGATCTTGATAGATGACATATCTTCTGGGGATGTACCCCTTGGGGATTGGCAGGAAAGTTTCTTATTGGGGAGTAGCCATACAGCCTGTACTCTGTCCTTTCTTGGGGGGAATTTTGTTCTAGGTAGGTCATCAAACTACTGCTGCTACCACTGTTGCAACTGAACCAATGAGGATTTAGTATTTGGAATTGGGGAAGACAACATTCCAATAGAAAGGACAGAATAATAAGAATAAGCATCATTTATTGTAGGATATTGTGATTCATATACCATATGAAGAAAGCCACAAGGCCACAAGGGGGTGGCATAGTGGGAAGTTCCATGTAAGGTTTGAAGCCAAGGAATAACTTGTGCGGGGATCAGAAAGTAAAATTGGTAACACTCATAATTAGGATGAAGTACCTGCCATTTGATATTTGCCATCAGATTAATCCATGTCATTAGATATGTCAAGGGGCAACTCATTGAGCGCCCCCTGCGTATTGTAAGATACTTTAGCAGGCAAGTCTGGAAACTTGGTTGCAACACTCTGTTATCCGTACAAAGACAGTGTGATAAAGTAGCTTGGAGTATCAATAGAATATATTTTAAAGCCTAAATTATTTCTTCTTATAGTGATGATAGAGGTATCTCAGTTTATGTAAGGACAGTTATGACATAGCCAGTCTAAACCTGTGCTCACATTGTGGCTGAGGCCACTCATGATGGGTCCAGAGAACCCAAACTGAACATTGCTCATTCTTATAGAGAAGGGTACTGTCTCATGGATGATGGCCACTCTGTGGGAGTCTGCTACATGTACTGCTTTGAATTGGCAGGGTACTTGGTCTGGCTGTTGGGAATCAGCAAATTCCTGGTTGACCACCATGTGATCAGCTCCAGTGTTTACAAGGAGATTGTGGGTACTTTCACAGAAGCAGAAGGGGTAAGCCAAGCAAGTGATTTTATTTGATGAAATACTGGATTGGAGGGCAGGATTATCACTGTGCACTTGGAATATGTTTAGGGGGTTGACCTTGTGCACGTTGTAGTCATAGGGATTCTTAGCAAGGAGAGATTGTAAGTATGGGTCAAGCAGGGTTGCAGAGCCTTTTGTGTCTATAACACCCAGGCCTTTCCCAAACTCTCAATCTTTGCCATTAGAGCTTCCCCTCACAATGGCACTTGTTGCTATCCTGCTGGTGGGGCTGGTGGTGTCCTACTTGACTGTGAGCATTGTCAGGTGCGGGGCAAGATTGAGGGGTTGCATTGTTGGACCTTTGGAAACCCATTGTAGCAGGCAAAAGCCTAAAGTCAAGGTGCAGAGATTGAAATCTCAAAATTGACAGATTTTTTAATCTTTGCACTTTTTTTAATAAATTTTTGTCAAAAAATTTAATAGTTTTTGTAAATTTGACTTTATTAAAATGTTTTTACTAGTAGCTAGAATCAAAAACCCAGGGTTGAAGTGCCCAAGTTGATGCAATTTAAAACACATCATAATCTAATTTGGCTTTTAAAATAGTTTTATTTACCCCTTTGAGTAGAAGAGATAAATTAAAAGTGCAAAAAAATCTTCAATTTAATATTTGATACATCAAACTTGCAATAAAATTTCTATAGGTAAAAAAGAAATCAAGAGTTAAACAAAAGCTTTTCAACTTTAGGCAAAATTTTTAACTGGGTTTATTTAAATCTTAATATAAACTACTGGTATAAGCCCTTTATTTTTAAGAATTAAAATTTTATCTCATATAAATTTTTATGCAAGTTTACATATAGTTTCTTAATGGGTGCAGAAATTGAAAAGTAGTCAAATCAAAATCCATAAAGGTGCAAAAAATAGATCCACTTAATATCAAATTTCTGCAAAAAATGAATCTTTTATTCATTATGTTTTATTAAAATCCTCAAATCAAAAGTGAGGAAATCCAAAATTGACCTTTTAAAGTTAGTCACACTTTTTATAAGCTTATAAAATTTTAAATAATTATTAAGAACTTTTGAAATTCCTCATGTAGATTTTTAAGACCTGATATTTAAATATATACTGTAGATTTAGAACCTAAAGGTAAAAATGTGGGATTTTCAAATTCTTTTGTGTAAACTCACCAACTTACTGGAATATTTTCCATCCTTTTATATAAAAAAGTAAGTTGTTCTGGGATAAAAATTACTCCATTAAGTTGGTGAGTTCATGCAAAAGAATTTGAAAATCCCACATTTTTATCTTTAGGCTCGGAATTTACAGTATAAAAATAAATGAAGTTTTTTGGTAGGTTTTTATTTTATTGCAATATTGATAAATTGGTGTGTTTTGGAGGAAATTTCAAAAAATATTAAATTAATATAATATTGTACTATGTTTCCTATGTTATTTCAGGGGACACAATCAAAGTGCAGAAATCAAAGTGTAGTAAGCTCTTGGTTTTTCTTTTGAAGGGTTCTCTTTTGAATTTTCTCCTTTCCACCTCTCATTCCTACTTGAAATTCTTTAAAAGCTTTTTGGCCCCTGGCGCAGCCAAGGGGCTAACAAACTTTTAAGAATTTTTGCGTCATCAAGAGGGTGGATTATATAAAATCTGATAACAAGTAGCAAAAAATTTCTTTTCTTTCTTCTCTTCTTTTCTATTTTCCTTTTCTCTTCTCTCTCATTTCTTATCTTCTATTATCTTTTTCTCTTCTCCATTATTACCCTCAATTATCTTCTATTATATCTTTTTACTATATTTATTAGAGTAAAATAAGATGTATAAAATATATCTCTTTGATATACAAGTTTGAACTATCTATATCATCTTTTGGTGGAAGTACAGTGCTTTTAATATAAAAGCATCTAAGTTCTCATTTTATGGCATGTGAGTGGCAGGTTCCTGATGTCTTTGAATATTATGGCTTATATAAATAAGATATACCCCTATATCTTTTATCAAGTATAGCATCATATAGTATAGCTTTAATAAACAATCAATGCACTTTACAGTAGTTTTAAAAGCTATGGTGATAACCAAAAAATACCTCAGATTTAAACAAAATGGTTTCAGATTTCAATGAAATCCAAGTTGCGCAAGATTAAGGATTCAATTAATTCAAATATTTTTGGCTAATGTCTGAACTGTCAAACAAAAAACAAAATTTCACTAGCCCATTTTATGAAATTATATCAAACATCAAGTGGCGTTGTTTAAAGCACAAACAAAATAAACTGACACAACAAGTGAGATGGATGGATGCCATCCCAGAGTATATTATAATCCAATCAGGATTCATATGAGGCACTAACAGAAGGATTAAAATGAAATGAAATATGGGCACTCTAGAAGAGAGATTACACAAGCACAAAATGAAATGAACTCACACAAGATGTGTAGTGTGAGCAGCCTAAAATAGAAATATAACAGTTTAACAACCAATCAACTGCTATTCAATTTAGGGCCAGAGGCATTTTATTCATTTTCATGGCTCCAGATTTGTATGGAATGGTTTTGAGAACCTTCCAAATATGGACTCAAGATTACAATAAAAATAAATCATTAATTTTTAAAATTTCTACTTTTAGTGATTTTATCCTAGGTTTTTTACAATGGTTTTTACAAGCAATATCTTTGACAGCGCCAGAAGCCAAGCCAGCTTCAATGGAGGCAAGGCTCAGAACTTGGAGGAACCTGTTTACACCCAAGCCTTTGAGGCAGGTAACAAGGAAGCTGACCTTTACCTGACTACTGACCCCTATGGCTTTGACTTGTTTGAGAGTCACTTAGTGTCTAGCTCTGCCCCTGCTCCCGTACCCCCCCCCCGCACAAGCTGCCTGCCAACCAACCAATCAGGATGGCAACATCAATCCAGAAAAACTTCCTGCCACCACCCAACCTGCCCCCCTCAGCCAATCAGGCTTCAGCTCCTGCGGCCCAGCGCCCCAAGCAAAAAATCATCACTGCCTAAATTCTTCAGGAAATTGTGGCACTGAATCTACAGGGTTTGTCCTGGGAACAGATTGCCGCCCAGTTGCAATTTACCCAAGCTACTGTCATGCAGGAATTTAACAACCCAATGAACAGGGGGAATCTGATGGGGCAGCCAAAAAGCCCAAGAAGGCCCCCAAGTCCCAAATCAATGAGGCATACCCAATCATGCTTGACTGTCATGCCCTGCCCCAAAGGGCAGGCTCTTTGAATTTTTTATATTTAATATTTTTGCTCAGTTTAATTTTTCAGTGTTTTCAGTGTTTTCAGTATTTTAAATATTTGGAATTTTGAATCAAAAGTTAATATTTAAGCATTCTAAGTTTATTACCTTTTTTTTTGACGCTATTTGCGTTTAAATTGTTGTTGTTGTTTGCTCTGTCCTCCTCTATTACTTATATATATTTCTACTTTAAAGTTAGAATATTTCACTATTATTTACCTTTTGAAACTCCTGCTTGCATTGTTGCTGCTCCCCCAGTTACAATGCTGATCTGCGTATAGTACTGGCTTTTGTTTCCCCTTTTCTGGTTCTGGTTGTTATCTAACTTCTCCAGTTGCTCCTCTTTGTCATGAATGACATTTCAATACTTGTATTGAAAACCCAAGAGTCAAACCCCAGTCCCCAGAAGGCTGTTTGGCACCCCAGGACAATCCAGGACCTGCCAATCTGATAAGTCACAGACTCAAATTGTTGAATTACTCCACGGCCTGCCGGTCTAACACTGAAGATTCCCTGAATGGTTGCCAGATTACCACCAAACCAGCGCCACTAAAGACCCATGCCTACGTAGGCAATGTGGTCTGCCTAAAGGAGGCTGGGGAAAGACCCATCACTAGCCCTGCCAACAAACCCCAGCTGTTGCCAGTTGCCAGTCTGAAAAAAGTATTGCAATTGGCCAGCTCAGGTGACATGGTGAACAACAACGGCAAAACAAAACATTGCCACTTCTGTTCCCCAGAGCCAGTCCAGCCAAGATCCGCCAAACTGGTGCCACTGAGGGCCCAGACTTATGCAGAAGCTGTTGCTTGGAAAAGACCCACTATTAGCCCTAGTCCAGGAGGGGGAATGCAATTAGGCCGCTCAGGTGACATGGTGAACCAAAGCGGCAAAATTAAGCATTCTTGTTTGCCAGAGTGTCCTGACCAGAACTTGATGCCCTTCAGACCCCAAGCCAAGATCCATGCCCTACCAGCAAACTGCCTATGAACCCAAAGCCTGCAAAAGGCAAAAAAGCAAATTCACATGGTATAAAAACGCTGGCGGTGCGGTGATGACCATATTGTCATTTTTGATAATAAAATTTATGAACCTTTGGTTCAAAAAAATTCTACCCTATCTAGTATTAGTGATCTTCTATATTAATTCTGGCTAAGTAGACAACCAGGTTGCCGCCCCCTCCAGAGACCAACCTTCCAAACTGCCTCAGGCATTATACTGTCCCCCCAGAGCCCCCTTTGGACCTGTGCACTTTACTGAATACCCGCCCAACCCGGCCTATTCAGAGTACAACATGGAAACCATCCTAATTGCCAACCTGTTGGCAAGGAATAGAAGTACAAAATACATAGGGTGTGAAGGAAAGAGGATTGAGATACCGCCTTTTTGTTCAAGGATAAGTACAACTACCTACCAGCGTACTTTGTTCCCATGACTCCACCATTAACCCCAAGGCCAGACTGCCCGCTGGAACCTACCGCCGCCACCGAGACCACCTCTACCCAACTGTTTGGAGTACTCTACATTACTTTGAAAGGATTAGTGGATTCCATGGCCCCTAACTCCAGTCCCTGGTCCTTTCTTGGACAATCTGTATCTTACATTATCAAGTTAGCACCCATTTTATGGTGGGCCTTATCCGCCGGCTTGGCCGCACCTCACCCCAAGCCGCCCAATGCCTCTACCTATGGCTGGCTTCCTGACACTCTTCTTGGCTGCTTCCTCCTGGCTATTATTTTTCAACCAAAAAGGCTTTTTTATCTATAAATAAAGAGCTTTTGAAGAGTAGGCTTTAAGCCAAAATTCTAAGTGATTTCTTCCCTTCAATCTTTTAAATTTTTTTTTCAGATTTGTAATTTTAAGAATTTTGTTTTTTAATTCATTTTTTTAGTTTAGCTTTTTCTTTCCTTAAATTTAATGGAACTTGTAAAACAACAAGCCTTAGGCTTGTTGTATCCATTTTTTCCCTTAAGGTATCTTTCAATAGTTATATTTATCAATTTGCTGATGGAGAATATCCTAATATTGATATTCCCTTAGTTACAAATTGTTCACTATTGAACACCTTATTTTATCTTCTTTGCTTAGGGTTCTTACACTCTATTACTCCATTTGTGACACAATATAGATTTTTAGCAGGTTTCTGTAAGATTATCTTACAGACAGCTCCTACGTTCTTATATCTTTTAAATTTGAATCCTAATGCCTTGCACGCTCTAGTCTATAACCTTGCACCATTATGGGCAAGACCTTACATTGACCTTCTCCAGAAGGACCCCAAGCTTCCCTTGAACCAGGTCTGAAAATAACTTGCACACCACAAAATATGGGTTTCTGAGCGCATGGTGCAGCTCTGGATGAACGGAAAAGTGGCGTCAATACAGGTTCTTACCAATGTTGCCGGCAACCAATGGGATGGCACTGGGGATTCCCCGTATGATCTTAGCATCAAATCAACCCTGGTCCAATGCTTGACAAGTCTATCAGATGACGTCATGTTTGTCTTGTATTATAAGCTATCAATAGCTTTTGACAATTTTGGCGCACAAGGAAGAGCCATCACCCAAAAAGGGAGGAAGAAGGTCAAGAAGGGGAAGTTCATTGGTGCATTTCTGGCTGTTTCAGCCAAGGGTTTTGTCTACTATCAGACAAACCCAGATTTCACCAATGGCTACAAGTACAGCCACATCCTTGGTGGATTACTTGACTCCTGGGATGGCTCAAATTCCAAGCATCAGGTTTTCTTGAGCCACCATATAGAGGGTGGCTCTACCACTCTTGAGGCCATCCAGGAACGCAGGCACCAGGCCTCTGTGTACCCAAATGATCATGCTGACATCCATCTGGCTGATGCAGTGTTCTTCAATATTGGAGATACACTCCAGGAGTGCCTCCCTCAGGCTTTCAATGACCTCTATCTTGGGGTCCTTGACCACAATTCTCTCTTTGGGCACCAAATGGTGGCTGACTTGTTTGCCCAAATGGTTTTCCACATGAACATGGGCAACCAATCACGTAAGGATAAGCGCCTCCCACCACATGCCACTGCCACCTACCAGCCCATTCAGCCAATGACAGACAAGGAATACCAACAACAGTATATGGCAGCCATCACAAAAAATCCTTCTACCCCCGCCACCACTACCCCCCATCTTCCAGACCCACCCACCCAATCCAAGACCCCCCAGGCCAGCACTGCCTCTACGTCTTCCTTCCTGCACTATTCTGCCTACTAGGCATCACTCTTCCCTGCCCCAATAAACCCCCTGTTGCCAAAAATTTTCTATTTATATTATCTTTATTTTGAATTTCAATTGTTCATATTATCTTTGTTTATAGTTGGGTTTATTCTTTATGTTCAGCTTATTTCTATAAAATCATATATTTACTATGCCATGTATCTATATCAAGAATACAGTTATTTTTGGCACTTTGCACAGCCCCTTGTGAAAATATTAACAACAATTTGGTGATCAGCTAAATTTGAATTAGAAAATAATAGGTTAACTGTGTTTAGATAAAGTTATTACTGATCTGAATTCAAAACCTTAATGATAAACTTTAAGCCAATCAGGAGCTGAGTGATAAAGTGATTGTTATGACATAAAGGGTCATTTAATAATTCTTTGATGTATGTGCGCTAATTAATATGATTGGCTGGATCTTTTGCCATTGTGCGCCATTGCCAATGTGGCAAGTTATTGGTGGACTAGTGCTAACCCAGCAGCTGATTGGGAACTAGTCCATCAATAACTCACCACAGAAGCAATGGCACACAATGGCAAAAGATCCAGCAAATCATATTAATTAGTGCACATGCATCAAAGAATTATTGAATGACCCTTTATGTCACAACAATCACTTTATTATTTGGCTCCTGATTGGCTTAAAGTTTATCATTAATGTTTTGAATTCAGATCAGTAATAACTTTATCTAAACACAGTTAACCTATAATTTTCTAATTCAAATTTAGCTGATCACCAAATTATTGTTAATATTTTCATAAAGGGCTGTGCAAAGCTCCAAAAATAATATGGCAATCAAAGAAACAATGCCAACACAAAGCAAACAACACATATGGGGTTGTGCGTAAAACATATACACAATGACTAAAAAAATGGGATAATGTAGTAAATGGGAAAATAAACAGGAATAAACAAAGAGGCAATGGTATCAGAATAATACAGATTTTATTGGGGTGAAAGCTATAAAAACATATGGAAAAGTTAGTAAAAAATCATATGAGAGAATTGGAGAAGCTGTATAAGGACCTTGACTCTGCAGTTGCAGAGATCAAAGAAATTGACTGCAAGGTCAAAGAAAAGATGAAAGCAGCCATCCTCAAAGGTGAGAAACTTGACAGGGTGACATCCAAGGCATTAATGACCAAAATGCCTGACACATCAGAGAAGACCATTGAGCGCCTGCTCAACATTCAAAAAACGGTGGTTGAGGGCTTGCAATTCAAGCCCTTTGCCCTCTCTGTGGCGTCTGTCTGGACAAATGAATCTGAAATGTATGCCCACCTAAAACCTACCAAGCGGAAAAGGACAGAGGATAAAGAATTGCCCACACAACTGCTTGCACCAAGAATGGCAAAGCCTGCTAAAGTTGCAGGCAAGGAGGAAACCCACAAAAGTACATAAAAATTATAATTAATAAAAATTTCAAAATACTTACCTTTTTTTGTTAGAAAACATTGACAGTGAACTACACCAGGTCATGGTTCCTTCCCACCCCCACATTTTATCCAAATTATGTCACTCACGTGGCCAAACAGCTCTATCTGTCCCCCCTGTCTTGCAGGAGCTCAAAGACAGGGTCCATGGTACCTTTACAATGACAAGGGACACGCTAGCCGGGCTGACACATTCCAAGGGGGAATCTGAGTGGGAAGTTATTGCCTACAAGGATGCCCAACTGGTCTGCCTGGACCTAGTGGTTCTCAGTGGAGTTTACTGTTTAAACTTCATTGAGCTTGTTTGGGACGTCCTGGAGATGCGTTTCATTCAAGAATGTACCGGAGATGGGCTAGGACCATGTGGCTGCTTGCTTCTGCTTCCCAGTAGAACATACCATCTCTTACCTCTTGGAAAACTTTGGGCATATGGTGGGAAAACTGGCTGTTGCAGACGCAACAGCTGTAAAGAAGACAAAAATCCTCCTGGCGGACTTTGGGTTGGCCTGGAGTGCTAACAAGCCGGGGGTCCTGCAAGTAATGGAGCTGACCTTTATGAAGACAAATCATGAAAAGAAGATCAGCACAGTATACAATAAGCTTTGCAAGTTTACTGAAGCCATTTCTGGGCAAAGGCTTCACCTTGTTGTTTACCTGGGTTCCTCTTTTACTTTGGGATGTACGCGTCTGTAGAGGACCTGGACAGGGTCCTTCTTGGGATTGACAAGGCCAGGCTCTCCCTGGATGGGAAGGTCCCCCCAGATACAACTTGGTGTACCACGTTATCCAGGACGCCCTGGTCCTGGCTGGCATCTTTGGGTTTGCAGCCCCGCCAAAGAAGCTGCTGCTTTACTCCCACCTGACCGTACACCCTTTCACCAGCAGGCGGGAGTATTTTAACCAGGGTGTATCTACCGTCCACAGTGTGGTAGTGGAGGTTGTGCGCCACCTCCATTGCAGAGTGGGTACATATCGCCAAACCCATTATAGGCGCTCTTAATTTTTTCTCTATATCAATAAACATCTTTATACTCTAGATTATTTTTATTATAAATAATTTTTTAAGTCTTATTTTAGCAAACAAGATTTGCAAAATATATTGCAGAAACAGTTTTCATAAAAGCATAATAATATACGTTAATAAAATACAATTCTACTTTGTACCTCATACATTTAACTTTTTTAATCTGATTTCTATATTTATTTGATAAGAGTAATATAAATATATTCACGTAATCCAGTATCAAGTGTTTGGGATAGCCTCAGATGGCATAATATAAAACATAAAATAAAATAAATTACTTACCCATTGATGGCCTTGCCAAATGTGATTGTGGGCTTAGAAGCTTCTAAATATAAAATGTTAATCAATAAATCTTAAATAGTAGATTAGAGAATATAAAAAAAGTTGGACACACTAAGCCTTTAATTGATTGGCTGTTTGGCTAGGCACGCGGAGATGAACAAATCAGTGTGGCCATAGAATTTGGCCACAGTCTCAGCTTGGAGGGTGTGGATCCTGGTCTGGAGCAAATCAAACAGGACCTCAGTCCCAGTTGGGGTTCCTCACTTGACAACTTGCTTGAGACACCCAAAGACTTCCTCAATGGGATTTAGGAAGGGCAAATAAGCAGGGAGGAAGAAAAGGCACAAATTTGCTGTGACCAAATGCTGGGGCCCACTCTGATGGTAGTGTTGTTTGATGGAAATCCCTCAAGAATATCTGCCACCTTATGGAGACCAACATTGTCCAGCATAATTACTTTGGTAAAGCCCAGGCTTGTGCGCCTCAGGTGCTCCTGGATTAATCAGAGAAATGATAGAAAGGTCTGGCTATTGTGAGATCCCAATATCATTTGGTACAGCTTGACCCCCTTTGGACCAAGGAGAGCCACCAATAAATAGGCTGTGGCACAGACAGCAGCACGCCAAGCCATCCTGTCATTTGAGCCTTTGGGGACATACCCATACCCATTGTACATTGATGAGACAAATGCTGATTTGTCAATGTAGTAGAATTTGACTGTCCCCTTGGCTTTGAAGGAAGTGTACGCCTCTAAGTATTTTTTCCGGGTCTCAATATTGGCTGGGCTATTACAATTGTATGGGGATACCCCGAGCTTTTTCCAGGAAAAGTGCATTCCCTTGACCAGATGGTAGTAAAAGAAAATTGAGGCCTCAACCTCAAAAGTAGATTTGACCATAGCCTGTATATTTGCCAGTTCAAGATGGCAGTCCTAGGTTATCCACTGGTGGATTGCCCATTTGTGCTCCTTGGTGAGCATGGTAGAAACACGCAAGGATTTCTTTGCGGCAAGGACTCGGCCAGTATGGATGAATGTGTTAAATGTCTTCAAGGTGTACTTGGGATCCACCCCAACAAGGGCTGCAGCCGCCTTGTAATCACCTGATTCACACATTAGCTTAAGCAGGATGATGCGTTTGATGTCAGGGATCTGCTTCTGGGCGGGCTTTTTAGCAGTGGGGATTGACTTGTTGGCATTGGGCACAACACAGGGTATGGGTATCTTGATGTAGAAGGCTGCAATCTTTTTTAGCACTAACTGTCCCTCATCAGTTCTGAAGAACTCAGGCTCCTTGTCCTCTTCCTTATTGCCATCACTGATGTAGGGCTTGTAGCTTATATCAAGTACAGGCTTCACCTTCTCCAGTATGGATGCCAGGACCAACTCTTGCCGGTACACAACGTTGAACGCATACAAAGTAAGTTCTACCTCCTTCTTTCTAACTGTTTTTGTAGTGGTGACCTTGGTGAGCTTCCAGATCAGCTTGGGGACCCAAGGTTTGATGCTCCTTACCCTGTTAGCTTGTGCTCCTCAAACCGGCTGTGTCAGTGCAGCATCACTATCAAACTCTCCTCTCCCGTCTCCTTCCTGAGTAGGCATTTGCGTTGCACTAACTCTGTTCTTTGACCCATGGGGGCAACTGCAACCGCGGCGCACAACAGGTGCAATGGTACTCTGTTGCTGTGTTCCTTTCATTTTGAGAATTTAATAAAATACTAAATAAAATTCAATTATTTTACTACCTAATTTTAATTTTTGCTTTTATCTGAATATGGATATTTGATTAATATTTTTCTCACCCAATATCCCAATTATAGATTTTTGATTTCTTAATTAGTTGTTTCTGGGTTTACAACGCCCATTTTAGAGCACCCAACATACTTTCCACCCATTTCCCAGATTTTATGCCAAATTACGCACCTAACACAATATTTTTAAAATTTATGTTTCAGATTTTGTGTCTTATTTTAGATACATTGGTATCATTCTTGATTACAATCCATTGCACACAACATTTGAGTGATTTTGTTTACATAGTGAGTTGCTATTGTGTTTTGTTTTTGGATTGAGTTTTGACACACCGCGCTTGGGTGTATTTTGTCACCAATTCACATAGCAAACATATGTACACCAAAAGTCAACTCACACCATTTTTTTTGTGAATCCATGTATTTTGGATTAATTTTG
The DNA here is from genome assembly GCA_014839935.2 of Entomophthora muscae. Classification (NCBI taxonomy): domain Eukaryota; kingdom Fungi; phylum Entomophthoromycota; class Entomophthoromycetes; order Entomophthorales; family Entomophthoraceae; genus Entomophthora; species Entomophthora muscae. The sequence goes on from QTSX02005778.1 coordinate 82,843, forward strand.
AATGGTTTTGCTTTGCGCGTGAGCACTTCTTTTCTGTGTTGACCCATTTTGCCCATTAACGCCACAAAATCCTGTTAACAGAGTGTATTTTTAACCTGATAGTTGTATTTTGTTTAAATCTGAAACCATTTTTGTTTAAATCTGAGGTATTTTTGGTTGTTGGCATAGCTTCTAAAACTACTGTATGGTATTTTAATGGCAAGCCCCTATAGCTTTTATCATTGAAATAAAAACACTAATAAGCTAAGATACCTAAAATAATATGCTTGTATCTTGTGGGGAGATTTTTATTTTGCCTATACTGAAGCATTATTATAGCTTTACATAAGCTGAAAAAGAAATCAAACTTATTCATTAGAGCTATAGTATATGAAGCAGCTTTTTGTGTAGCTCCATATTGTATATCTAATTGAATACAGCCAGGTATAAATTCTAGCCTAGCTTTGCTTTCAAAACTAAAGATGAATTTCTTTAAAAAGCAGCACTTTTAAGCCTTTTTATTATCTGGCATATAGTTTTATTGCTGGGACAAACTCCTTGGGGTACTGGTTAGTCTAGAAAGGGTTTAGAATATATGCTTTTGTGTCAAGAGCTATATTTTTTGGCTTCAGAGTTAACCTCCAGAAGATCAATTTTTGCCCCCTCCATAGCAGTCTTATTTTAACCTTTCTAGGGGGCCCCACTTTTGATTTCTGCACTTCAACCTTGGGGATTCAGACCTACAGAGCTTGCTCATTGTAGCCTGGTTGCTTGCCTCCACAATGGCCTTATAGCAGCTGCCAATGAAATTACAACACTCCCCAGGCAACCAATTACAGATACAGGGTTAACCTGTGGATGAGGAGGGTAAGGAGCATTGAATTTCTGTCTGTGGTGGCCCTGGGATGGCAGCAAGGTATTCAGTGACACTTCCTGGTTGTTTGATCATAAGCAGGGGGTTCTCATTACAATAAGAGAGAAAGTCTTTCTGTAGCAGGACTTGGCAGTGTCTCTGAATGCAGCCAACAGAACTTCAATTTCTTGCTCAGCCCAGTTAGTGAACTGTATAGCAGCAGGCCTGGTGAGGCGCCCCAATGCAGTGTCAATCCAAATGGGCTCAGGTACTTGAAAAATGTGGAGGGGGGTTCTGTGGGATGTAGTCAGCTTACAATTTCAGCGCCTCCCACACCACCTGAAAAGGGTTCCAACTTCAAGTCCAGCATGGGTTGTGACAGGTCAGACTGGGGCAGGGGGATGCTAATGTTGCGTTGCACCAGGCGGAGTTGGTTGCAGATGCTGGTAAGGACTAGCTGATCCTGGAATGTGACATAGCCCTTGAGGATGTCTCTATCAGGGATGGAGAGGAGGGTCTCTTGGTGAGGTGCTGCCATACAGCCAGCGCTCTGCCTTTTCTTGGGGGATCTTCTTAAAGGTAGGCAGTTGATCAGACCTACTGCTGCTACTACTGTTGCAACTGAACCAATGTTAGTTCAGTATTTAGATTGAATAATAAAACTATCTGATAGAAATGATAAGGATAGGAATAAGATAAGGTTTATTTAGAGAGTAGCATGGTTATATACTATATCAAGAAGCCACAGACCCATCAGGGGGTGGCACTGTGGCAGGTTTGGTATAATGGTTTGAGATGGGAATATCTTAAGCAAGGGACCAGGGCATTGAATTGGCATCACTCCTAATTGGGAGATAATGCCTGTAATTTGATGTTGCCCAAAAGATCCTATATACTGTTAGTTACGTTATGGGGGTCCCTTTAAACGCCCCTGTGGATTGTGAGATACATTGGCAGGTGAGGGAGTAATCCCAGTTGCAACAGTAGGAGACCACCTAGTAAGAGATTAAATTCCAAGAGAAATATGTATGTGGTTGTATAATTAAGAAAATAAGCTGTACTCCACCTATATATGAATCCAGCAGCACATCTCGGCTGGTGGACTTGGCCTGATACATCCAGACTAAAGTCTTGGGCAGATAGAGTTGATCTATGGATCTTCTCTTCTATCTTGGAGCTCTTCTGGGGTTCCCCTGCATTTTTGGCAGTATCTAAGTTTATTATTATATGAGACAGCTAGCAAGGGTATCCATATTGAGCTTTTTATAGTGGAAGTGGAAGCCGTAGTCTTTTTAGCTCTTTCTATAGATGGAGGGAGATAAGCCTGTATGTAAAGGGGATTGGTTCTTTATTGAGAATAAAATATGTATATATATTATTTGGGGTATCATATAAACAGTGAACCCCTAAGCAATAGTTGGATCAGATAGCTACATAAAAGGGGGTATTATGGTAAAGCGTAAACAATACAGGAATGCTTTAAATATGGTTTGAGATCATTTTGGGGTTGAAAAATAAGCTCAAGGATACAATAAGCATACGGGGAAATCTATTCAGTGCTGTTAAGACTGGAGCCATCATGATAGTGTCAAGTTTATACTTCTGGGAAGTATAATAAATGAAATAAGGGGAAGATTTAAGAAGAGAATGATACTTTATTGAATATGAATATATAATGATATATAGTATCATGACAAGCCACATGCTGTCCCTGTATGTCACGGAGGTCATGGGGCTTATCTGAGTAATGTTCCTCTTGAGTCACAAGGCTTAATCAAGTTGTGTTCCATTTAGGACCTGGATTGAGTGATTCCTGTCATAGATGGTTAACTGATAATGGTGCCACCAGTTTATTGACTGGATGGTGAACCATTTGGTGAGCCGTTTGGTGATTTACTCAGGGCGTTAATTCCCTGAGGGGGAGTAATTGAAGATGTTGCAACATCTCCCCCTGGGGTGCTGGAAGGCGGAGCCTTGGGAATTTTCTTGAGAGTATCTGGTATGCGGGCTTGGTATTGATCCAGTTTGGTGTTGGGTACAGGAAGCCTTTAATTTTGTTGGGCTGGTCTTGCTTTACACAGGTGAAGTCAGTCATGGTGCATACGTTTCAGTTCAGTACAAGTTCCAATCCCTTTGATGAGGTAGGTGTTATTGGGCTTAACTTCCATGACAATACCTGGTCCGCATAGTCCTGGGTCTAGTTTGTGTTGGTTGTGATTGACAACCCAGATCTTGTATCTACTTAGAACCTTTCTTGTTGTAATGAGATTGCTTCCCACTAGACCCTTTGGCGTTTCATCTTTTCTTGGTCCTTTCTGGCGTGTAGTACTTTTGGGTCATTGCTGCCTGGTATCTTCTTTGGAAGTGGCAGATGTGGACCTGTGGTTGTACTGACAAGTGGGGGTTTCTGACCATAGGCAAGTTCATAAGGGCTTTTGCCCGTATTGAAGTTGACTCATGTTCTACAGACCATAAGAGTGGTTGGTAGCATATTGACCCAGGCTTTTGGGTTGTTGGCAGATAACTTACTGAGGGCTTCCACTAGAGAGCTGTTTAGTTGTTCTACACTACCATTTGCTTGTGGGCAATATGGGCTGGCCGTGACGTGTTTTATTCTGTTCTTGGCAAGATAGATGTTGGTGTAAATAGCTTTAAGTTCAATGCCTCCATCTGTGATCAGGAGGTCAGGTTTCTCAAACTTTGCTATGATCTCTTTGCCAATAGTTTTATCTCACATCATTGCCTTTGTGTTCTTTTGTGGCTTGTGCTACAGGCCATCTGGTTGCATAGTCAATAGCTGTGATAATGTACTTCTTGCCTTTGCTTTGACCGGGCATAGGTCTCACAATATCCAACAACCATACCTTGAAGGGTTGTGTGATGGATACAGGTACTACTGACTTGGGTGGTGCTTTGGTTTGGGCGTACTTCTCACAGACTTTGCATTATTCCAGTACTTCTCTGATATCATCTATCATGTTGGGCTACCAGTAGTGTGTCTTGAGGTATTCATGCAAGTTTCTGCTATGGGTGTGTTCCAAGTCTCTGTGATATTGGAGGATTGTGTCAATCTTTTGTGTTGACAGGATTTAGGGTACAGTGTCACCATTTGGAAGTATTCAGTGAAGAGTACCATATACGTTTTTGAACAGATGTTTGTTCTTGAGGACTTTCTCTTGGATGTCCATTGATGTGCCAGGTGGGAACCCTTCCTGGAGATTCCCCATGATTAACATGGGCCAGTTGGGGTTGCCATCAGTGCAAATGATGTGTTTATTATATAGCCTTGATAGGGCGTCTGCAGTAAGCATCTCCTTGCCTGGCTTGTATTTAATTTGCATGGGGTATCTCTGTATGAGACTCATTCATCTGGCTTGTCTTCTTGACAGGTGTTGTTGTGTTTTGAAGAATATCAACAACTTGTGGTCAGTGAGTACCTTGAACGTCTGGGCTCCTTCCAGGTAGCATCACCATTTCATAAGGCAGTGTATGATGGCCACCAATTCCTTGTTGTGTATGAGGTATCTTTGTTTGCTGTCCAATAGCTTCCTTGATTCATATGCCATGGGAAGAAAGTCCTTTTGGGCCGTTTGTATATGGAGGACTCCTCCTATGGCATAGTTGGAGGTGTCAGTTTCTGGCTCATAGATACCCTCACGGTTTGGGTATTGTAGGATGGGGGCGTAACCATGTGTTGCTTCAGTTGGCGGAAATGTTGATCTTGTAAGGGTGTCCAGACAAATTTGGTTGTTTTACCAGTGATGGCTGACAAGGGAGCTATTAGGGTGCCCCAGTAAGGGATGAACCTGCGTACGTAGGCTACCATTCCAAGGAAAGTGCAGAGTTTGCTCTTGTTTCTTAGGGCTGGCATCTCTGTTATAGCACATATATTATCTGGATCTGGTTTAATACTATCCTTGCTGATGATATGGCCAAGGAATGGAAGTTCAGTTGAGAAAAACTTGCATTTGGACGGCTTGGCAATCAGTTGGTTGTCTTCCAGGGTACAGAGAACTGTGTGGACGTCTTACCAGTGTTGTTGCAGGTTGGGACTATAAATGATGATGTTGTCCAGGTAGATGATTGCTCTTTTTCCAATGTGTTCTTGATTACTTCATTCATGAAGGTAAAAAAGGTACTGGGAGCGTTTGTCATGCCAAAATTGAGAACAACACATTCAAAGGATCTGTATTTAGTTCAAAATGCGTCTTTGGAATGTCTTCAGGTTTCACGCAAATTTGGTGGTAACCTGCTGTCAAATCAATTTTTGTGAAGATTTAGGACCCCCCAGGGCATCAAAAAGATCATCAATGAGAGGCAGGGGATACCTGTTTTTAATTGTGACCTTGTTGAGAGCCCTGTAGTCTGTGACCAGGCAGTGTCCTCTGTCTTTCTTTGCCACAAAGAAGACAGCAGCACCAAAGGGTGACTTTGAGGGTCTGATGAGGCCTTTTTTGAGTGCTTTGTCAAGGTAAGCTTTTAGGGCATCATCTTCTTGTGATGTGAGGCAGTAGATGGGTTGTACTTTAGGTACACTCCCTTTTAGGTCAATTAAGTGTTGTATACCCCAATCAGGGGGTAACCTGGGTAGTGTCTCTTGAAATACGGAGGGGGATTCACTGACTAGCTGGTCTCTAATGGGGGTCTGTTTGTGTTGAGTTTCCATGTTTTTGAAGTGTATAACCTCATATGTACAGGTGCTCCAATTGATTTTTCTGGGGTCAGTTTCTTCTCCTGTTTTCATGATTTTCACAAATACATGATCCCTTATGAGAGTGTCAAGATGTGTTGGGTATACATGGTTGTGGACTTCTCCTTGCTGTATGGTGAGGATGGCACTGTCCCAGTTGATATGAGGTTTTGTCTTTCTCATCAAGTCCAGGCCAAGTATGACATCATACTTGGGGATTGGTATGATAGGGCAGTTAATTGTTGTTTGTACATCTCCAACTTGGGCACAAAAAGGTTTTGCCTCATGGGTAACTGGTGTGCTTTGGTTGTCTGCCATGATGACCCTCTTGATGTTACTTTGAGTGGTGGGTAACTTCATGAGGTCTGCAAAGCTCTTGTTGATGAGAGATTGATCTGCTCCAGTGTCAAATAGTGCTGTGCCCTGATATCTGAAAAAGCAGAAAGGATAAGTGAGGGGTTTATTTCCAGTTTGGGCGGCAAACAGTAGAGGATTGCTGGAGGGTACTTGGATCATGGTGATTGAATCCACGTACTGTTCTCTGTACAAGTCTTGTAAAGTGAGGGGGCAGCTTGCCTAAGAACTCCCCTGAGCTTTTCCCTCCTTGTTGGCATCTTTGGTGCTGGCCTGGTTGGCTTGTGCAGTATGATTCCCAGTTCAAGGATGGGTACTGTTGGCTCAGTTGTTTTGCTTATTGGGGTAAGGCTCTCTCTTAGCTGCAGGGTTTTCCTTGCACTTGTTGATGGCATGTAGATTGTCAGACTTCTGAGCTGCACGTTTTCCCTCTAGGAATAAATCCTTGAGGTTCTTGAAGCAAGTCATGTCAAACTGACGTCTAATGTGTGTGGGAAGGCTATTGTAGAAGTCTAGGCGTGGCCCAGGTTCATCAAAGTTGATGGTGTTGGGTGCTTGGTTGTGTAGTCCTTCATATGTCGCAATGTACTCTTTGATGGCTCCTGTCATTTTGAAGGTTCAAAGCTCTGTCATGATCACTACGTCTGAGTCCTTCATGGAGAAATTTTTGAGGAATGTGGCCTTGAACATTTCCCAATTCTCCTTCTGGTCAGGGTGTTAGGCTAGCCATTTGGTTACAAACCGTGAAGCAGTTCCTGTGACGCAAAGGGCAATCTTGCTGACCCAGAGTCTTTGAGAGTAGTCCACTTGTTTAAACTTGCTTTGCGTACTGTTGATCCAAAGGGAGGCGTTTTTGCAGCATAGTCTTGCAAAGGGCCAATTTCAGTGGTGCACAGGTATTGAAACACAATATTTGGTAGATCAGGCTGCAGAGGCGTTGTTGTGGTTGGTTGGTTGGTGTGCAACAGTCTGCAGACTTTGAGAGTGTTGTACTGATTGATGGGCACAAGGACATTATCATAGATGACAAGGCCTATGGGAACGTCTTATCCTACTTTGTAATCTCTCCAGCTGTTAGGGAGTACCATTGTTTGGGTTCTTTTCTTGGGAGGAATTTTTCCTTTGAGTTGGGTAGGTATGGATAACCTACCTGTGCTACCACTGTCAAGTTTATACTTCTGGGAAGTATAATAAACAAAACAAGGGGAAGATTTAAGAAGAGAATGATACTTTATTGAATATGAATATAGAATATTATATAGTATCATGACAAGCCACATGTCGTCCATGTACATCATGGAGATCATGGGGCTTATCTGAGTAATGTTCCTCTTGAGTCATAAGGCTTAATCAAGTTATGTTCCATTTAGGGCCTGGATTGAGTGATCCCCGTCATAGATGGTTAACTGATAATGGTGCCACCAGTTTATTGACTGGGCAGTGAACCATTCAGTGAGCCATTCAGTGATTTACTTGGGGTGTTAATTCCCCGAGAGGGAGTAATCAAAGATGTTGCGACAATAGTTTTATTCAGGATGGTGATTGCATGTGTAAGAAAAGTTGTGGATTTTCTCCAACAAAACCCTGACCTGGAATTAACTAGTATTGGTATATATACCATGTCCCTTAGTATGCTTTAGGAATCACTGAGTTTATCTAGATTTATTCATGGTTTACTGGTTGCTTTTTGCTGAACCCTTCCTACAGGGGCAAATCACTTTATCAAGCTTTTCTGGTTTGGCCATGGCTAGCTATGAATTGAAAATCATAATATTTATTTAATTTATAGGGCGCCAATAATATTGCCATTCCACTTTGGGATAAGCTGGAAGAAGCCACGGCAGGTGTCCATTGTGGTGATCTCGATATGGGATAAGCTGTCTTTGGCGATGCGGTGCTGGAGGTAGGAGTGCAGGCCAGCGGGATCGAGAAGGAAATCGTTTTCAGCAAGGAAGATCTGGGTTGGCATGGAGATCTGCTCAGGAAACAGGATGGATCCAAACCAGTTCATGTGGCGAGCAAGTCCAAGGGAAACAATGGGGTCAGACGCTAGAAGGATTTGGTATGCCTTGGACTCCAAGGAGTCAGGAGGCTGACGGAACATGGTTTGATAAAATGAAGCATCCCACGTTCGAAAGCAGACAGGGTCTACAAGCACCAGCTTGCTGATGTAGTGAGGCCTGTGCTTGGCTATCCATCCAGCAATAAAGGTGCCAAAGGAGTGAGCCATCAAAGTACATCTATCTAATTTCAAATCTAAGAACATGTCATCAACTTCAAACAGGGAATCGGTTTCTGTTATAACTGATGCTGCTGGCTTCAAGTTGACATACGACGTCTCAAATAAGATGATTGTTCGGTTGGGAAAGTGGTTAATCAACTCTTTAACAAACATGTAATATCCGACAATGCCAACGCCAAACCCAGTCATGACAACCAGTGGATCCTCATTACTTTGCCCTTCCTTTACCCAATATTCATGCTTTTTTCCTGAACTTCTATGGAACCGGAAACCTCTCCCCCAGAGATAGTTAGACATGACCAGTCTAGGAGCAGCAATTACCTTGAGATTAGAATATACGTTAAAGGTGTTACCAAATAGAATGCGAATGCTTTGAAGAGATAGTTGACTGGATTCAGGGTGTAGTGGAAGCATTTTGGTGCCACAAGGTCCTTGTCCTGGATTGTACTTGGTATTTTAAGCTTCTCCTTGAAGCTATTCAGCATGGCTCTCGCCTCCAAGGCCTCAGCTGCAGTCAACTCTTGGACATGCTTGTTAAAGAACATCCACACCAAAGTATTGACAAAGTGGATCATGCACGGTTCAGACTCAACTTTGTCCAGTTGCCATCTTCGCAATAGCTCCACAGCCGAATTTTCTGGATCGCCCATGTGTTCCAGAAGCTTCTCGGCTGCTGCTGCTCTCTTCTCAGAGTCCCAGTAGCCCATATATCTCTCTTCCAAAGTATATACTGTGGCCAGCTGGTAGACAAAGAAGAAGAACTCGCATGTTCCCCAAAGGAAAAGGAAGGCGTGGATGGAGCCCCACTCTTCAACGTACAAGAGCATCAACGGCAGCAACACAATCATCAATGCCTGTACTTTGGACACCAGCACCTCAAGAGAATGCATGGCTCTCTCGACAACATTGCGTTCATAGACTTCTAGATTTGAGTACTTTGTGCAATAGATGCGCTCAAGCTTCTTTTGTAAGCCTTCCATACTTTGAAATAATCCATCTCCTTCCTTTATACAGCTCATACTTCCTGCAAGCATCAACTCACCATGACAGTTATGAACCAACTTATGATAGAACTTTAATAAATTGTATTTTAATGCTGACGATTGATGTTTAACCAGCTGCCATGGCTATCGTTCAACCTACAGACGATTACGATCGGAGTTAATAGCTGCAGTTCGTTCCTGCTTCGTTAAAAAACAGGGCCATAAGATCTGATAACAGAGTTTATGACCTCATAAACAGGTATTTCGATTCAAAATATACAATGTTAATCATTAATACTCCGTAACAAGTCAACTACCCCACTCCAGCGACACATCATCACATGCACTTATCAACTTAAAAGCTAGGATGACTTGAATGCTTTTATAAGATATTCAAACATGTTTTAGATGCTTAAAGTGACCTTACCTTTACTATTTATGTGCTACCTCTGGCCATTAAGCTGGAGTTTGAGTTCATGCGAGCACTGTGGGGGGCTTTGATGTATACTCGCATTTTACATGTCCTTGACCAAAATCCACCTCTAGAGAAAACTTGTTTGGTGCCCCTGTCATGACATGGTTGCATCTTAATGGGTTCCGTAATAGGTTGGGGTTTGTCATTAACTTTTGATCTCACAATCCACCAATCATCAACAGCTCCAAACTTTCACCACCGTAAACCGCTGGGTAGGTGTTCAAAAGCGGGCCTCTCTTTGGGTGGTAATCGCTCGAAGCTGACGAGCAGCGAGATGAAAAGTTATGATCTGCAGTACAGCTAGTTGTTTAGTGCTTTTAAGTTTAGATTTCCATCGTTTTTAATGGGGGTTTGTTGGGCGACTTTCGTCATTGCCTGTGGGTAGGGATGTTCAGCCAAGCTCCGGGCCACTATTTTCAAAGAATATTTTTAACCCGTTGAAATCTACGGCAAAGCTGTTCTGGTTGTAACGGCCAAGAGCTAGCCCAGGCTGGGCCGAAGCATCCCAGCCTGTAAGGTAAAAATGTAAGGGTTTGGGCTTGATTTAGGTTGGGCATGTACAGACGTTTAAGCTCTTCTCGTTGACAAGTTTGATCCTGAACTTTCAGTCCAACCCTCAATCAGCACGTCCCAACCCCACACCTAAGGTTTACAGACCTCAAAAGGAGATCGATGCACCTAGGTTCACCTTCCACCCATCCCCTTTGGTTGATCTGAACTTGACTAAAATCTGAAATTTTGGCTCCTGGCCTTCCTTAGCTGCTCGGAACCTGTTTCAACAGCTCTGCCGTTACAGCTCTGGATTTAGGAATTCCCTGGAGACTTTGGGACCTCTGATCACAGCTCCCATCTACTGCCTATCGTCCTGTCAACTATCTGGAATGGCTTTACTTTACCCGATAAGAGCCTTCAAAATATTCAAATTAAAATAAATTTTAACCCTTTTTGTCCGCTGATTATGTGGGGAATTGATGAATAGAGAAGAAATAATAACCTTATTGAATATCGGAGGGTAGCCATATAAGGCAACTGTAACCCATAAAAGGGATCCATGAATTCCAGATGCATGGGAGGGTTTCTCGACGGCCTTCCGGAATCAAGGTGAACTGGGAAGAAAGGTAATTATGCAATAGCCATACCTGGATCGGCAGACTTGCCAATCTCAACCCTTTCAGCTCCGCACAGTGGTTTTAAAAGCCACGGCGCTAAGCGAAATCAACTCATCTGCAAACAAGATCAGCCCATCTGTAACCGAAACCAATGCATCTCGGAACAGAATTGAGGTGACCCCAAATCTATCGTTAATCAGTACAAGTTCAATTTTTAAATTTTGTTCACATCTGAGTTGATCTCGTTTACAGTAGGGTTGGGTCAGTCACAGCAATTGTGTGATCACAGAGCCACAAACCCATTTTTAAGATGGTTTTTAGGTCCCAAAGCATTGTTTATGGATCTGTGTCCACTGTTTTGGAGCAAGGCACAGTGGCAAAATTGACTGTAGGAATGAAAAAGTGAGAATCTAAAATTGTCCAAGTCAACCCTTTTTAAATTTTCAAAATGGCTTTTTATAATAAATTAACTAATTTTTCTTGACTATTTTAGTTAAAAGGATGGACAAAAAGTATTTTATATGACCATAACAATTTTTAATTCCCAATACATTGGTTTAATTTAATTTTGAAATTTAAAAAGGGTCAACACAGTCACTTTTAGATTATCACTTTTGAATTCTCATCTTTTCATTCTTACAGTCAAGTTTGCCACTGTTACCATCATGGTTTGTGCTGCCTCCATTGTATAGGTAAAAAATATAAGGGGAAGGTAGCTTCCAAATATGGAACAGATGATCTCATTCTGCCCAAGGCACATGATGTAAAGTTAAAAAGGTTTTTCAGGGTGAAGCACAAGACATTGTTTTGTGCAAGTACATCATGTAAAGTTAGAGCCAGTTCTGCTACCAGACTCTATATTTTAACTAAAATTTATTGCAAGCTTTATCTGGCATCATCTCACAATAATAGTCTTGGAAGAACCACTGTCTGCTTTATATAATTGTAGCAAAATACTGAGTAAAGAATTATAAATACCTGTTTCAATTGAAAGGAATAAGTTACATTGTTATGATTAGACAAACACAAACCAAGGTAGGATTGGGCATAGTCACATCAAAGAAATACAGATTTGATTTGTGGCTTTAGGAGCAGGTCACAGGATGTGATAGTTATAATTGTAGCCTGCTCCTAAAGCCACAGAACAGATCAGCACAGGTTTTGACGTGACTTGAAGGTCACAAACTGACTTTTGACCAGCTGCAAAAGTCCCCAACCAGGCCATGACAGGTGAAGCTCAGCCACAGAACAAGCCATGACAGTCTTGATATTTCCCTGCTCTGGCCCTGTGTAAGCAGAACAAACCCAAACTTATACCAATCCCAAGCACCCATAGGAAATATCCACCCCATCAACAGGGACTATAAAGGCTGCTGAAAACAGTTGCTCAGCAGAGCACCACACATCTCAGACAACAAAGTATGTCAGCTGGGATACACAACTAAAGGTCTTGAGATTGCAAAGGGAATTTTTTATGCCATCTTTAAGTATACATATGCTTACTATGTGAATCAGGGACAAAATCTACTCCATAGCAGCAGGTCAAACCCCAAACCATAAGGGAAGCACAATAGTAACCCAGTGCACAAAAATAGTTAACCAGCTTTTGAGATAGCTGGGATGTCCACATTGATATCCCCAGGTTTCTAAAGCAAAATACTGTAGGTCCAGAACCCAAAGAAAAAAATGTGGGATTGTTGAATTCTTTTGCGTAAACTCACCAACTTGCTGGAATATTTCTCATCCTCTTGTATAAAAAAGTAAGTTGTTTGGGGATGAAAATTACTCCATTAAACTGGTGAGTTCATGCAAAAGAATGAGACAATCCCACATTTTTACCTTTAGGTTCTGAATTTACAGTACACACTCAGAAACAAAACCATATAAAAGCGTCTGGATGGCTAAGTCTGGGGTAGAATCTAGGAGAATTGGTTATAAATTAGTTTATCAACCCCAAAATGTTAGGGAATTTTCCCCTGACTATGTTAATTGTATAGGAACCTCAGAACAAACACCAAAACAAAGAAAGCCAGCAATCAATTTTTGGACACTAAGTTTAGTTCTGGGGTTGACCCAGATGGGGATCAAACCCGGAACCCTAAGGTTAATTCAACGGTTAGTTTAACAAAGATAGTTTGACTTAAATTACCTATTTATAACAAATGGATTCATTCAACAATGATTTCTGAATTTGGTTTTGCTTCCAAAAACGTTAAAAAGCCACCTAGAGACGTCACTTACTGCTCAAACAATGATTGGCTGTAGCTATCCTGGTTTACACTCTTGGAACCACTCTTAACACTTCAGTGTCAAGCGCTGTACTTGATCTGCCCGCTTAATTCCTTGATCCACTGCTTAATTGTACTTCAACTTGTGGCTGTTCCTGGATTTTACTTGTTCAACTATATAATTCTATATAGTATCCTGCCATTTATTGATGTACATTTAAAACAGGTATTAATTTCAGTCATGAAATCGATGAAAATTCCTGGAAAATCCCCTCATTTCCAATGATCCCCTTATTTTGCTCCAGCCTCAACTTTTAAGGTATTTAAGTGATCAAATATTACTATTATTACTTGTTCCAACAATAAAATTTTATCATACATCTGCTACTCCTTCATCTTCTGATAACATATTTTTGAAGCCATGAGAGGAATTCTATTCCTATTCTGGTTTCTAGCTTCCTTCTTGCCAGTGGTATCAACCTTGGAAAACCCAACACCTACAACTGACTAGTACAACTCTTCTCCAGATAACGCCCATCAAAAAGAATCCCTTGCCCACGGATGGTTCAAATACCCTTCCAGCCACTGGGGACGTAAATTCCAATATGGCTGTTTGTTTACTCCACCTACTACCAAACCTGCTCTGGTTAGACCTTATGCCTCCTTTTACCTCTTAACGTATGTGGTGGGTTACTATCTACTTGGTCATTTCAGCTCTATGTTTGGAAGATTTGCTTACCTGGGAAACCTAGGACACCTTGCAATGGTCACAGTTCCTATTGGCTCAGTAATAGCATGATTGAACTTAGGGGCTTTGGCTCACCAGCTAGGGAACTTGTTCCCTGCCAAGTGTGTCCCTGACAGTTTGTTGGAACCCATCTTGAGCTTCTTACTTAGAAGTTCAGAACCAACCCCTGCAAGCTACCTGCTTTATATTGCACTTATCAAGAGTTTGGCGGTCACCTTGGTTACCGCCATCATTGGCATTACCACCTATTGTCTGGTTTGCCTTTTCCTGCATACCAAGACCGCCGTTGCCGCCAGCGCAACAGCTCCTCAACAGGTTCAAAACCAAACCGTGGTACTAAACCAAATTTCAGCAGTATCTCCCAACAACAACAAAGGGAACGAGATCCTTATGCTCTTGGCCTTCTCAAAATCACTGTTTGAAACATCTCCTGCACAATTCCAGACTGACACATAGAAGGTACATCACGTGCCAAAAAGCTCACAGGCAAGGCTTGCGTCTGGTACGCCAAAGCCACCTTTCAAGGGGAGAAATTACTAAATAACTACCCTTCCTTTTGCAACTCCTTGTTGTCCACTGTAGTGCCAGCACAAATCACAGAAGAACTCAGAGACCGCATAATGACCTTATATCAAGGCATAATGGCCACCAAGGACTTATTGAAGAATTCTCTTGCCTCAAGGAAGCAATTGGGATGACTGATGCCAAAGCTTGCTACTTCTTCCAGAAGAAACTGTCTCTGGAACTCAAGAACTTCCTGGCCCACCATGTATTATCTGAAAAGTTTTCTGATCTTACCAAAGAGGTTTTGAAATGGTCCTCCAAGGTAAAACAGCTCCCTTCTTGGAACAACACCAAGACTCCGCCTGCCTGTAACTTACCATCCCCTGCCAAGGTTCCAAAGGGATTAGTTCCTAAACCCGGAGGAGGTTACCAGTTGGCCCCCAAAGAGAAACAACATTGAGTCTGCAAAGGACTGTGTCTCTACTGTGGGCAATCAGGTCATTCCACTAAGGAGTGTCAGGCACTCTCCAAGGTACAATCCACTTCAGGCCATCTACTTCCAACCACAGATGCTAATAAATCTTCCACTCAGTCTTACGCCCTTTTGCTCGTTTTTCTAGACCACAAATTTGGCACTACAGCCAGCTACGCACTGATTGACATGGGAGCAATGGGGAACTTCATTGATCAGGATCTTTCAACTTTGTTAGGGGTTGAGACCTCAGGACTAGCCTCTGTAAGACTTGCTGAAGGTACCCCTGCTCAATTAGGACACTAGTCAAACCCCTCCATGATCAGGTGGGGAACAACTCATACCACCTACTCACCTCTACGCTCTCCAACTTGGTCTTTCTGTTAGTCTTGGGATTTCCCTGGTGTCAGGAAGCCAAGTTACAGTTCAATTGGGACACCAATTCAGTCACGCTTTACTCCCACAGACAACCAACCATGGTGCCTTTCAAAAAACTGTATCATCAAGTACCAAAGAACTTCACAGCATGCTTAAACTCTCTACTTCTTGTGGGGAGTCCAGCACCTGATTCTACTCTGCAGGAAATTCAAGACTTAAAAAAGCGTTTAGCAAGGAACTCTGCTCTGTCCTTCCTGAAAGAAGACCATCTGATCTTAAAATTGACTTGGTACCAGGCTCCTCCCCCATCTGGGGAAAGCTTTACCCCATGAACCAAGCACAGGGAATTGCAATGAAGGCGTACCTTGACAAAAACTTAGCAAAAGGGTCTATGCGTCAATCCAACTCCCCATGTTCATCACCCATGTTCTTCATAGGGAAAGCGGACAGGACTTTGAGACCAGTTGTGGACTTCACCAAACTAAACGCCATAGCCATTAAGAACCAAAACCCCTTACCATCTGCAGAGTCCCTGACCAACCAACTAACTCACGACAAGGTTTTTTCTAAACTAGATCTCCGCAGTGCTTATAACCAGATACATATTGCTGAAGGTCATGAATAGAAGACGGCTGTTTGCACTCCCTTTGGGCTCTATGAATACCTTGTGATGCCCTTTGGGTTGAGTAACACCCCTGCAGCCTTTCAAGGCCTAATGAGTGAGGTACTCTTCTCTCTACTTGATGTCTGTGTGGTTGTCTACCTTGACAACATCTTGGTATGCTCACAGAACAAGAAAACCCATACTAAACACCTACAGGAGGTCCTTCAATTGCTCATTGACAACTGATTGTTTTGAAAACTTGAAAAATGCAAATTTTTTGTTATCAAAATTGAATTCCTTGGATAAAAAATTAACCCAGGTGGTTTTGCGGTCACTCCCTCCAAGATACAGGCAGTTCTGGACTGGCCAAGATCCACAACATGTACCAAACTTTGCGGGTTCTTAGGCCTAGCAAATTTTTACCACAAGTTTATCAAGGATTTCTCTTCTACTGCTCTCCCTCTCACTCACCTGACCTCCAAAAAGATTCCCTTTATCTGGTTGTTGGAAGCTGACCAGGCATTTGAGACCCTCAAGAAGCTTTTCACCTCTGCCCTGGTCCTTCTCCTCCCTGACCCTGAGCGCCAATTTTTCTTGGACACAGACACCTCTGACTTTGCCCTAGGGGGTGTTGCTGTAGCTTGGGGAGGATAGTGAACTCCACCCTGTGGCGTTCTACTCCTATAAGCTGCTTGACTGAGAGAGAAATTACCACATGTACAAGAAGGAACTATTTGCCATTGTCAAATCCTTGGACCGCTGGTGTCACTATTTGGAAGAAATTAAATTCCCCATGCAAATCAGAACCTACCATGAGAGCCTCATTTAATTCACTGAGAAGAGAAAGGTTAGCCCACATCTGGAACAATGGGCTATAGATCTGCTTGCCTTTGACTTCAAGATCAGTTACACCCCAGGACACCAGAACATTGTACCAGACACCATCAGTAGACAAGAGGACTTGGATGACCCAAGCCAGTCCTACGTTAAACACAATGAACGTGCTATACTCTCTGAAGATCAGTTCCTCTCCCACATCATGACCTTATCTTATCTATCCACCTTGGACCAGGATATCATAACATCCAAACTACTAGATAAGGAAAACATCCCCACTGGGCTTACACTAAACAACGGATCTTGGTCAAAGAATGGAAGCCTTTATGTACCAACCAATGAACACCGACTAACAATCTTGGAAAGCTTCCACAACTCCCCTCTCACAGGACATGGAGGCATTTGCAAAACAGTCAAGAGAATCCAACAAAGATACTGGTGGCCTAATCTGAAGAAAAAAGTTGCCAAATACATCTCCACATGTGTGCTGTGTGGCTGCAACAAAGACTCCACCATGAAGCCCCAAGGACTACTCAAATCATTACCCATTCCTCCTCGCTCTTGACATTCCATCTCCATGGACTTGATTGTGGACCTTCCAGAGAGTGACAACATGACCGGCATCTTTGTAATGGTAGATTGGATAACAAAATATGCAATCTTTTTGCCCTTCAAACGCGCAACAGCAGAAGACACTGCCAACATGCTCTTTACTCATGTAATTGCTAACCACAGAATTCTCAGCAACATCATCTCAGATTGAGGTACACAATTCACATTCAAGTTCTGGCAGTTCCTAATGAAGGCATTATGTGTTAAAACTCTCATGTCCACACCCTTTCACCCTCAAACTGACAGACAAACAGAAAGGGTTAACCAAGTGCTGGAAGGTTTTCTCAGGAACTATGTGAACTTACAACATGATGATTGGGTAACCTTACTTCCACTTGCCCAACTATGCTATAACACCAATCACCATGACTCTATTGGAGTATCCCTCTTCTTTGCCAACTATGGATATAGCCCTGAAGACCTTCCTGACCCTACAACCAAAGAAACTATTCTTTCTGCACACCAATGGGCAACCTCCTTACTCAAGAATCATCAACAACTCAAGGCACAACTGGAAAAGACCATCCTGCAGTATAAGATACAAGCTGATAAACATCAAAGAACACCTGAAGACATCCAAGTGGAAGACTTTGTGTTCCTCAGTGCAAAGAATCTCAAACTGGACATTCTGGGGTGAAAACTAGGGCCAAAGAAGATTGGACCCCTGTTGGTCATTGAGCAACGCTCTGATGTTAATTTCCAACTCAAACTTCCTGCAGGCTCTTCCGCCCATGACGTCTTCCACATTAGCCTTCTGTCTAAATTCAAAGGGTTACTATCTGAAATGGACCACAAGGACCCTCCTCCTATCATCTTGAGCCATACTCTGGAATGGGAAGTAGAAGACATCCTCAATCACTGCACTTCCTGAGGCAAACACCAATACTTGGTAAAATGGAAGGGCTACAAGGTAGAATCTAACTCCTGGGAACCAGAAGAGAACCTAGAGAACGCACCAGAAGTCCTCTTACACTACAAAGAGACTCAGGAAGAGAAGGACCTTACTGGGGAGGATAGCGTCAGGGAATTTTCCCCTGACTACGTTAATTGTATAGGAACCTTGGGAACAAACACCAAAACAAAAAAGCCTGCAATCAATTTTTGGACACTAAGTTTAGTTCTGGGGTTGACCCATATGGGGATCAAACCCGGAACCCTAAGGTTAATTCAACGGTTAGTTTAACAAAGATAGTTTGACTTAAATTACCTATTTATAACAAATGGATTCATTCAACAATGATTTCTGAATTTTTTTTTGCTTCCAAAAACGTTAACAAGCCACCTAGAGACGTCACTTACTGCTCAAACAATGATTGGCTGTAGCTATCCTGGTTTACACTCTTGGAACCACTCTTAACACTTCAGTGTCAAGCGCCGTACTTGATCTGCCCTCTTAATTCCTTGATCCACTGCTTAATTGTACTTCAACTTTTGGCTGTTCCTGCATTTTACTTGTTCAACTATATAATTCTATATAGTATCCTGCCATTTATTGATGTACATTTAAAACAGGTATTAATTTCAGTCATGAAATCAATGAAAATTCCTGGAAAATCCCCTCATTTCCAATGATCCCCTTATTTTGCTCCAGCCTCAACTTCGAAGGTATTTAAGTGATCAAATCTTACTATTATTACTTGTTCCAACAATAAAGATTTTATCATACATCTGCTACTCCTTCATCTTCTGATAACATATTTTTGAAGCCATGAGAGGAATTCTATTCCTATTCTGGTTTCTAGCTTCCTTCTTGCCAGTGGTATCAACCTTGGAAAACCCAACACCTACAACTGACTAGTACAACTCTTCTCCAGATGACGCCCATCAAAAGGAATCCCTTGCCCACAGATGGTTCAAATACCCTTCCAGCCACTGGGGACATAAATTTCAATATGGCTGTTTGTTTACTCCACCTCCTACCAAACCTGCTCTGGTTAGACCTTATGCCTCCTTTTACCTCTTGACGTATGTGGTGGGTTACTATCTACTTGGTTGTTTCAGTTCTATGTTTGGAAGATTTGCTTACCTGGGAAACCTAGGACACCTCACAATGGTCACAGTTCCTATCGGCTCGGTAATAGCAGGATTGAAATTAGGGGCTTTGGCCCACCAGCTAGGGAACTTTTTCCCTGCCAAGTGGGTCCCTGAAACAAAAGGGCTGTGTAACCCCAAGTATGGCTAATCAAGATAAAAAAACACAATAAGCAACCAATTGGGTGGTATTGGTCTAACTTAATAGCCATATAAAGATGAAAGTATCCCATAGAACTGGAGCTGTTGCTTAACTTGGCTTGGTTTAGGATTTCATTTGATAGTGAAATGGAAGGAACATGGCAACAGGGCAACAATGCAGATAGTGCGCGCCTGTCAGGGACCCACTTGAGAGGGAACAGGTTCCCAATCTGATGAGTCAAGGCCCCTAAGTTGAGCCCTGCAATAATCAAACCAATAGGGACTGTAACCATAGCCAGGTGACCAAAGTGTCCTAGAAATGCAAACCGGCCCATCATTGAACTGAATCTACCCAGCAAGTAATAACCCACAGATAAGATAACAGGTAGAAGGAGGCATTTGGTCTCACCAAGGAAGGTTCAACTGATAGAGGTGGATTTGTGGACTGGCTGTACTGAAACTTTCTTCCACAGTGACCTGAGGGGCATTTGAACCAATCATTTGCCAGGAGCTCTTTATGATGGGATTCATCAGGAGAAGAATTGTACTAGTCTGTGGCAGGAGTTGGATCTTCAAGGGCCAGTGCCACAGAAAGGAAAGGAACTAGAAACCAGAACAGGATTGACTCCCTTCTATGGTTTCAAAAAAGGAGTATAAGAGATAGGTGTAGACAAGCTTAATATGGGAGAAATTTCTTTATTGTTGGAACAAGGACAAAGATAATCAAAAGCTTACTTAAATAGTGCTTTTTTGGAATAAACTAAGAGTAGGGGCTAATTTGGTGATAAGAGGGTTAAATTTCAGGTTTCTCTAAAGAAAAACCCTCTGAGAGAACTCTCACAACTAGTTATTTTACCTGATTTGTTATAGGCACCAGAAAAACTGAAGCAGAAACAGTAGAGGTTACAGAACCATCTGGAGGCATGCAATAGGAAAAGAAAGCGGAGTTGCATGCAGTATGTAGCTTTAGTCTTCTGAAGAGCCGCTGGGTTAATTACCTGGGTGTAATTGGAAACCCACTAATTAATTGATCAATCAGAACTTGATCAGTGAGTGACATGGGCTAGTAGTTTACTAATATATTGAATCCTAGAGCAGGAGCAAGAGCAAAATTTAGTTGACTCAAACCCATATAATTAGGTAAAGTAAGTTGGATAATTGCTTCTGTACTAACACTGGAATCTTTCTTAGGGTTCCAGGTTTGATTCCTGTCTGGTTCAAAGCCAGAATTAAACCTGGTTTCCAATAGTTTGTTGTTGCTTTGCTTTTATATCATTAAAAATATTACCCATAAATCAATGGAGTGAGGGAAGGAATCCCTGGGGGCCATAAACAGAGTGAGCCCAACACAAGTGTTACTCAGGAAGGCAACAAAGATACAGTGGATGATGCTAAGGTTTCCCAGACGCAATTGCCAGCCCAGATCACTCAGAATGAGAGAGAAAAGAGTATAAATCCAAGGGTGCCTAAGCTACCTCAAAAGGTGCCCAGGTTGTCCCATCCAAAACAGTGGATATCTCTACAGTAGATCTCATCTCTTTGGTGGATCTAGTCATTTACCACCAGAATCTGGTTTCATCCAGACTTATTTAGAAGGTCTGGCCAGTATTTGGTGCTATCTACAAGCTTTATGTAAGCAATGGTAATAAGGCACCCCAGTAACATAGGATATCACAGGGGAAGAAGGTGCTAAAAAAGGTCATATACTTCTATAACAAAGCGCCTATATCATGGGTACATGCCATGCAGAAGAGTACCAAGTCTGCTATACCTAAACAATCATCCAGGATGGGTTGAGCCCCATAAATTGCTGCAAATTTATCAACCTGATGCAGGATACTTGAGGCAACAAGCCAGCTGGGCCAGGGTAAGATCACTGGCAAATTTTGAAGTGACCTAACAAAAATCATCAAACCAGTGTTCTGATTCTCTTGATAAAGAAGCCAGGCAGAACATGAACAATTGAAATTCAAAATAAAAATAATAAAAATAGAAATTTTTTGGGACCAGGAGTTTAATGAGGTGGGGAAGAGTGATGCCTAGTAGGCAGAATGGCGCAGGAAGGAAGACGTAGAGGCAGTTCTGGCCTGGGGGGTCTGGGATTGGATGAGTTGGGTTTGCAGGTGGGGGGTGTTGGTGGCAGGGGTGGAGGCAGGAGGATTGCACGTGATGGCTGCCATATACCGCTCATTGTACTCCTCATCAATCATTGGCTAGATGGGCTGGTAGGTGGCTGTGAAATGGGGTGGGAGGCGCTTATCCTTGCGTGATTGGTTGACCATGTTCACATGGAAAACCATTTGCGCAAACAAGTCAGCGACTATTTGGTGACCAAAGAGAAAATTGTGATCAGGGACCCCAAGATAGAGGTCATTGAAAGCCTGATGGCGGCGCTCCCAGAGTGTATCTCCAATATTAAAGAACACAACATCTGCCAGATGGACATCAGCGTGACTAGCTGGGTACACAGAGGCCTGGTGCCTGTGTTCCTGGAAGGCCTCAAGGGCGGTGGAGCTTCCTTATATCTGGTGGCTCAAGAAAACCTGGTATTTAGAATTTGGGCCATACCAGGAGTTGAGCAATCTACCAAGGATGTGGCCGTATGAGTACCCATTGATGAAATCAGGGTTTGTCCAATGTTAGTAAAAACCCTTGGCTGAAACAGCCAGAAATGCACCAATGAATGTCCCCTTCTTACCTTCTTTCTTTCATTCTTGGTGGCGGCTTTTCCTTGCTCACTGAAATTATCAAATGCAATTGATAACTTGTAGCATGAGACAAACATGATGTCATCTGTTAGACTTGTCAAGCATCTGACCAGGGTTGATTTAATTGCGGTGTCATATGGGGTATCCTCAGCGCCATACCTGTGAGAGAGAGGGGCTAAACTAACTAAGTTTGGCTCTCATCCCAGTGCAACAAACCACCAGGATGCCATCCAGTGCGCAACTGGGTTGGCTGCTCAGAGAGGGGACCATAGGGAGGACACTGGGGACAACTGGGGGAAGTAGGCGTTCAAACCCATTAGAATCAGACCGGTGAGCAACCAGGGAGTGCAAGTAGGAGCAGGAGAGGCCACCTTGGAGGACCTGGGGGTTACCACATTCTTCTGAACCATGGAGGGGAGAGGAGGTGTGGGGGGCACTACCTCTTCAGAACTAGGCAAAGCAAGCTCCACGACGTCCAGGTCAAGATTGTCACACGTCAGGCTCTTAACCACAGCCTCTCTGGAAAAGAGAAGACTGCTGGGGAGGTCCCAGAGACTGGCAGGGTTGCTACCTACCAGACGGGCCAATGAGGAGATTTTCCCCCACAGTTCAGGGGAGGTGGACCACAGAAGCAAGAGAAACGGAGCCAGGGAAAAGACGACAAATTTAAGAGCCGGCAGTATCATAGAAGGAACCAGCACAAAATTTGGGGGTAGGATGGTATAGTTTCTGGAGAAAACAGAGAGAAAATGGCAAGACTAGGGTAGTCTTTGGCAAATTCTTGGGAAAACAGCAGAACAGGTTTGGGTAGCCTTGCTGTTGTCTTGGGGCCCTTGGATTACAACTGCAAGCAAAATCAGGTTCAAAAACAATGATTTTTAAAGGAAAATTTGAGATAATAATAGAAATTATAGGAAAATTCAATTGAAATTTTGAGCTTCAAACTTTGATTTTGAAGACGAGAGCAAAAGAGACAACAACTAAGTGAAAGAACACTTGTACAAGGAGCCAGAAGAGAAGCCGGGTTAGAAACCGGCTGGCTAAAGGTAAGCTTAGGGCAGGGGCTACACTCTAATATTTTGAGCTTTAGGGACGCAACTGGTTCCAGGCAACTCAAAATTAAGAAAATTAAGGTGCAGGTGACTCTAAACTTTAATGTAAGTGGAAAATAGACAAGCAGGGGACTGAAAGTCCCCTTGCTTGGTTAAAAGGAATGGCTTGCAAAAAAACAGGTCACATGACAGTTGGGGGTGAGCCTGATTGGCTAGGTACAAAACTTTGCTGGATGGGCTCAGGGGGACTGGAGAGTTTTACTCCAATTTCCAAAATCAAATCTGATTGGCTGGAAGAGATTCCAGGCATTTGGGGGTCAACTGGGTTATCAAGTGTTGATGTGGCAACACCTGATTGGGTGGCTCTGATAGTTTTTAAAAACAGACAACACCAGGCTAATAGGTAGTCCAAATTAACCCGGGTTTCTTCCCAAGAAGGAGCAACCAAAGGCAGGGATTCCACAGGATAAGCCAGCACAAACCTCTCATCAACTGTGTGAGCTAAATCATTCAACAAATGGAGGGGTTTGGCGGGCGTTTTGGGACCTTTCTTGGTACAACGGGGAAAGATTGAGCGGTCCAAAGCCAGAGGTGGCAGTGAATTTACAATACCATTGGTTGCCGGCAAAATTTGTAAGAATCCTAATTGAAGCCACCTTCCCATACATCCAGAGCTGCACCATGTGCTCAGAAACCCATATGTTATGGTGTGCAAGTTGCTTACGGACCTGGGTCAATGGAAGCTTGGGGTCCCGCTGGAGGAGGTCAAGCATTATTGGGTATGCCTCATTGATCTGGGACTCTGTGGCCTTCTTTGGCTTCTTGGCTGTCCCAATCAGATTTCCCTTATTCATCAGGTTGCTGAATTCCTGCATGACAGTAGCCCGGGTGAATCGTAATTGGCTGGCTATCTGATCCCAGGACAGACTCTGCAGATTGAGTGCCACAATTTCCTGAAGAATTTGGGCAGTGATTATTCTGTGTTTGGGGCGCTGGGCGGCAGAGCTGAAGCCTGATTGGCTGAGGGGGGGCAGGTTGGGCAGTGGCGGGAAGTTGTTCTTAATTAAGGTTGCCATCCTGATTGGTTGGTTTATGGGCAGCCTGTGCAGGGGTGGGTGTGAGAGCAAGGGCAGAGCTAGACGCTAAGTGACTCTCAAACAAGTCAAAGCCATATGGGTTGGGGGACAGTAACAGGTCAGCTTCCTTGTTATCTGCCTCAAAGGCTTGGGTGTAAATAGGTGCCTCCACGTTCTGAGCCTTGCCTCCATTGAAGCTGGCTTGGCTACTGCTGGCTTGGCTGCTTGTGCTGTTGAAGATGTTGCTAGTAAAAACCATTGTAAAAAACCTAGGATAAAATCACTAAAAGTAGAAATTTTAAAAATTAATGATTTATTTTTATTGTAATCCTGAGTCCATATTTGGAAGGTTCTCAAAACCTTTTCATACAAATCTGGAGCCATAAAATGGAAAAAATGCCTCTGTTCCTAAATTGGATAGCTATTGATTGGCTGTTAAATTGATAGTTTTCTATTTTAGGCTGCTCATACTACACATCTTGTGTGAGTTCATTTTGTTTTGTGCTTGTGGAATCTTGCTTCTAGATTGCTCAAATTTTGTTTCATTTTGGTCCTTCTGTTGGTGCCTCATATGAATCCTGCTTGGATTATAATATACTCCAGAATAGCATCCATCCATTTCACTTGTTGTGTTAGTTCATTTTGTTTGTGGTTTGAACTACACCGCTTGATGTTTGCTTTAATTTTGTATAATGGGTTAATGAAATTTTGTTTTTGGTTTGACAGTTCATTTATTAACCAAAAATATTTAAATTAATTGAATCCTGAATCTCGCGCAACTTGGATTTTGTTTAAATCTGAAATCATTTTGTTTAAATCTGAAGTATTTTTGCTTGTCGCCATAGCTTTTAAAACTACTGTATGCACTTGATGGCTGCCTCCCACTTGCTATCAAATAGCTAGTGCATACCCTTATCAGGTACTGTATCATTCAGACTATCAGGGTTAACACATGTAATGAAACATTGTAGTAAAAAAGCACTCTTTTTATATGCTTTAAAGTATTTTTTAAGCTATAGTGTCAAGCAAAAGGCTCACCTGTAAATAAAAGTAACTTAGATGTAAAGGAAATCAACACATCTCAGAAAAATTGAAATGAACTCAAATCTATTGTAAATCAAGATAAATCCATTATTTTTAACTTTGTTTGCTTTTGAGTTGATTTTTGATTTTTAGATGAGTTTTTTCTTAGTTCCATAGCTTTGAAACCTACTGTATCACTGACAATGGTGAAATATGCAATGTGTGCAGCTGGCTCTTAAGTTGTTATCAAGGGCTTGTATGAAGTATTAAATACCCTGGGAAATGCACTACCAACTATGAGGTCCAGTGTTTGAGGCTGTGTGACAACTGGGTAAACAATAGAGGTATATGAAATCTCATTGTTTTCAACAATCTGGTATGAGTAACTTTAGTGGCAGGCTGTGAGAGTGGCTTTTGGTGTGAATTTAAGCTGTTACATCTGAACTGAGATGTGGGAGAAATTTGAATTGTTTTAAAACCTTAGAAGGGCCTTTCTTGGGCTTTATTCTGCAGTTCCTGACTCTAACCCTGTTCTTTAATCCTCTGGGGTGTCCTCTTGGACGGGCTGTGCCATATTCTGTTGAAGAAGATAGCTGGGTATGGTATTGTCTGTCCATTGAAAAATACAATGAAATTTATGTTTTAATTTGTACATATGTTTTTTCTTGGATATTAATTTCTCTTTATTTATCCTTGTATAGCATTGTGATTTCTATTTTAGTGATTTGGAGTGCATCATATTTTACTATTTGATTTTTTAGAAAATTTTACATTTTATTTCTATTTTTGTGTCTAAATATGGTTATTAAAAGTGAAAATTTTCATTTGATTTTATTCACAGTGGCGCTTCTTAATTTGCCTTAGTTTACTTTATATAATTCATATTCCAAATCTCACAGTTGATTTTTGAATTTACTAGTGGCTTTAATTTGTGATTTGAAAATTGGTTGTTGGATTTGAAAATCCTGCAATATTAAAAAACTATAGCAAACTCAATAAAAATAGTGGGTGGCTTTAAAAATCCCTTTTTGATTCCAGTCTATTCATTTTATCTACTTGAAATATGCAGCCATACCTTCAATTTATAAGTTGGTTATGGGATCCCACAATTTTGAATATTTAAATGAAATGCCAAAAACCATGTTCAATTAAAAAGGCCAATTCACAATTGTGATCTGAAAATCATGAAAATTTTCTCACAGGTTATAAAACTATTGTATTTGCCTTTAAATATTATTTAACTTTGGGATGACTGCAAATACAAATGATAGTAATAGTTACGCCTTGAGATCAACAAGAAAAGACTGAACTTAGATAGGAAGAAAGCTGTCCCTGGTTATGAGTCATTAAGTGATGTAATCTAAGAAACCCTGGTTCTGGCCTTCATGTATAGATTTGCGGCCCCACCAGCAAAGCTGCTCCTGGGCTCCCACCTGACTATCCTACAATTTATTAGCCAATGGGAATGATCCAGTCAAAGTGTATCTAATTTACACAATGTGGCAGTAAAAGTGGTGCTCCACTGCCAGCACCAGGTTACAGCTTACTGATACACCCATTGTCAATCAATATAATGAATATTTTTAAATGATTTTGCATATTATTTTATAGCTAAACAAACTGCTTTTTGTCACAGACATGGTTGTTTTTCTGAGTGTTGATAGGCCTAGGAGTTGCCACCCTGAAAAATGATTGTCTGAAACAACAATTTATACCAATTAAAGAATATAGCTTACGATTAATTGTAAGTGGATTGGTGTGTGAAGAATTGTGTCTAAGAGGGGAATGCTGCACCACGCTCAACTTCTTCAACATTGAATGCCTAGGGTTTAAACCCCAAACTCCCGGGAGGAAAAGTAACTGTATACAGAATCACCATTCTAGGTGTCTGTAGAGTAATTAAATAACAGGTACAGGGAGGACACCTCATCAATATATTCCCAAAATCTTAAATACTAAGATTTCCTAACAAACTACACTAGTAGCTTGAAATTTACTATTCATTAAAACTTATTTCCTCATGTTGCATTTATTCCAATATTTAACTATTAGATTTTAATAACAAGATTTCTAAATTCAGCATTTAACTCACTTATTAGTTTAAGCAATCTGTTCACTCCTTCCAAAATAATCCTCAAAATTAATAAAATAGATTGTGAACTGATCTATGCCACTGAATTCCTGACAATTAATCAAACCAAAGTCTTTTCCCTCTATCTCTGCATACTTGTATTCTGAAATTTTCCATATTCCATTTTCAAAGGCTACCATATAGGAGTAAACATGTACTTTCACCTTCTAACTGGTAATGTAATTCTAATTTGGATTTAAATTCCCCATTTAATTGATTATCAAAAGCTCTCTATCTACTTTTACCTAAAATTTTTATTGTTTCAATTTATTTTAACTTTAATTTTTACCAAAGTAAGTATTCAATACATGATTGCACCTATATATAGTATTCTACATTGGAAATCTATATAATATGAAAATATTAAAGTTGCTATGTATCACTTATGTCATTAACTGAAAAAATAAAGTATTCTCATTTATAGATGCTTTTAACTTGTGGTTTGAACTTTTATTCAGAACCTTTTTTTTGACCTTGAATCAACCACACCTATAAAAATGAAGTATAAAGTAACTGATAAAACTACCAATGGATATAACATCTATCAAATACCATCAGAAATTGCATATAATTATATAAGGTATACAACTAAAATAAACAAAAAACAATGATCAAAAGAAAAAAACAAGGCAGTATATAGTAAAGTAGTTTTAAAAGCTATGTCAACAAGCAAAAATACTTCACATTTAAACAAATTAAACTCAGATGTAAACCAAATTGAAGCATATGAAAACAAAAATCAACATGAACCAAAATCTATTTTAAATTAATATAAATTCATTGGGTTTAATTTCCTTTTCTGATGCTTCAATTTTGTTTACGTCTGAGTTGAATTCATTGAAATCTGAAGTATTTTTGCTTGTTGCAATATCTTGTCTTTGGGAAGAGGAGAGTTGATAGGTTCACTGTAAGGGAAGAAAGTATCAATTCCTTGTATGAGGACTAAGGATATCAATACACAGTTACTAACTTCAAAAATACCTTTTACATATCAAGGCAGACCAAAACACAGTCTTACTATCTTTAAACGCAGATAAAACCTTAATAAAGAGTTAAGTTGAAGAGAGCAAGAGTTGAATCTTTTATTATTGTTAGAAAAATATCCTTTTATAGGATTTTTATCTCATGGGCAGTCAACCCAAGAATCCTAGGGCCGTACTGGCCTATGTATTGGGGCTTAACTGAATAGTGTTATCCCAAAAGGTATCTCGCCCAATGCTCCATTGTAGAGTTATTGTTATTGCATCATTTCTGCTCCTGACCTTGTCCTAAGGCAAGTGTGATGCCAGCTGTAATGTCAAGCTGCTATTGTGGCTTTCTTCCTGAAAACCAGTCCATCTATCCCATGTCCTATGGGTGGGATCTACTCCATTGCAGAGTATAATAAAATAACACATGAGAAATATATCAAGGAGTTTTTTGGGGTTCAACCCCAGCCAATATAGGCAGAACTGGGTTAAATCTTAGACTAACCACTATTGTGGTTATGATGATTGGAATAAGCACCTAAAAGTGCATTAACAGCCAAGTTTTCAGCTCCTATGAAGCACTTGGATATTTTGGGATGGTGCTGCCACACCACTGGATTGATCAAAGGTGGATACTTGATTCAGATTGGATTTAGGTGGACCAGTCCATTGATTTTGGGTTGGGAAGAATCATTCTTAATTCTTGGAGTGGTTTGGCTTTAGTGCCACCAATTTGGCCAATGCATCAACGTTTGGGCCAAACATCAATTTATTCTGAATATCTTTCCAAATTCCAATCAATAGATTGATGGCTGAATTGTCAAGTCAAAAAGCCAGGGATTTCACACCATAGCTTTTAAAACTACTGTAAAGAGCTGCAATATATAATGTCATAGTAGCTTTGATCACTCCCTCTCAAAAATAATTTACTCAATAAATGACTCTGCTGCCAAATAGTTGGTGGCACTATTGCCACATACCAATGTTGTATGAGGATAATATATTTGAATTCTATAAGAAACATCACTCATATAAGCCCCATGACTGTATGATGTACTTAGACAATGTGTGGTTTATTATGATACTATATAAAATTCTATTTTCATATAAAATAAAGGATCATTCTCCTTTTAATTCCCCTTTATTTCATTTTATATACTTCCCAGAAATATATACTCAACAACATCAATTTTAAAAAAGAAAATAAGTTTCCTAGTTGATTGATTTTTTGTTAATACAGCAAAGCATATAAAAGACCAGATGAGAATATAATTTCCTTACAATGGCTACTGGGAGGGTACAGACTCTATACTGGAGAAAATAAAGCAACCCCTTGGTCCCTAATAGGGTGCCACATCTAAATGATGGATTTATCTACCCAGAGACCTCTTTCATTGAATTTAGGAGCTTCAGTATACTGGAAGAAATATCATATCTAATGGCCCTGTAGTCAATTGTTGCTATCCAATATTTTATCCAGTACACCAGTTTTCAAAGCTAAAGTGATAAGAGAATTTGAGTCATATAAGAAAAATGAACTGAGATGCAAGCAATATCAACTCATATCAGAAAAATAGAAGGGTTCTCAAATCTATTAATATTTAATATAAACTCATTGATCCCAGATTTTTATTTGGGCTGAGCTGAGCTGATTTTTTTCAGTTGTGTTTATTTCACTTACAGATGGCTCAATTTTTCTAGTTGTAGCAGGTAAGAAACTACTATATAAATCATCAAAAGCCCCTATAGAGCATCAGCCAGCTATCCAAGACCAAAATTTTCTAATACAGTGGTATTGTTACATCATGGGCTTTATGCCTAAGATGCTCTTGAACCAATCAGAGAGATGTAATAAGGGTACCACTTTAGAGAACTAATGGATCACTCAATATATCTCAATGTTTTTTAGAGGAAGTAGCTATACCATGTGATTGGCTATGGCTTGAATTATGTCCAAAAAGATCACCATCTTTTCCCCCTGATCACCTGTTCATACACATTACATATATATGGCAAAAAGGTTTATTTTTTTAGAACAATAAATTTTGACTGTACCCTTTTTCTTAAGTAAGTGCCGGCTCCACATATTTCCTGAATATCTGTCAGGATTCACCCTGAAACAGTCAAAAGTATAACTAGATTTTTGGATTCACACACATCACACTTCCAGCTCATCATGCTCTGACACTTAACCCTCAATAGCTCTTGAATGGATCAACACACAGATCAAAATAACAACAACACTCTGATGGACCTAGAAGTGGTAGATTCTGAACTGGAAGGACAAAATAAACCAAAACTGGTCATCAACACTGGGACCAGGAACAGCTAGAGCTGGAATCAAATGAATTTAAGTAAGGTGGTTCAATTCCAACATAAATGATGATAAGGGGAAGTTAGTAGAGTTCCAGAACAGCTTACCTCTTAATCTGCCATCATGTTGCAACCAAGTTTCTCTCCTTGCCTGCTAGCGTATCTTACAATACACAGGGGGCGCTCAAGGAGCCACCCCTTGACGTATCTAACAACATGGATCAATCTGATGGCAATATCAAATTGTAGGCGCTTTCTCCTGATTAGGAGCGCTGCTAATTTAACCTGCTGATCTCCGCACAAGTTATTCCTTAGCTTCAAACCTTACATGAAACATGCCACTATGCCACCCCCTTGTGGCCTTGTGGCTTTTCCCATATAGTATATTAGTCACAATAACAACCAATAAACTTTATCTTATTCTTGTCCTTTCTATTGGACTGTTGTCTTTCCCAATCAAATACTGAAATATTGTTGGTTCAGTTGCAACAGTGGTAGGAGTGGTAGGTTCACAACCTACCTAAAAGAAAATCCCCCAATAAAGGACAGAGTACAGGCTGTATGGCTACTTCCCATCAAGAAACTTTTCTTCTAATCCCCAAGAGAGACATCCCAATGGGTATATTATCTACCAAGACCAGTTGGTACTCACAAGCGTGTAAAATTAACTCTGCCTTGGGCAGCGCAACACAGGTTTCACCCTGTCCCAATTGATCCTTTCTCAAGGCAGGCAAATTTCTAACTCAAATCCTTTTCAGGAGGCGTCAAAGGAGCTGACATTGTCAGTTGGCTCCACTCTACCAAGACCCGCCTTTGTATCTGTCAGGTGCCTGAGCTCATGTGGGTTGCCACCGCTTCTGGGTGCCTTACAGGGCCTGCTGCAGTGTGGTTCACCAACTGGGCAAGCCAAGAGATAAATGTTACTTTGGGTGTTGTTCAGGGATGCCGCAAAATCCCACTACAGTGAAACCTTTTCACCTATCATGGTGGGAACTCCCCTCCTGGCCATTAAACAGACCAGGTCCCTCCCTGAATATCTTGCAGCTTGGAGACAAGCCCTTTCTGCTGCCCCATAAGCCATTACCAATGGGAATGTCATGTTCCTTACTCTAATAGTCAATGGGCTCAAATCCCATATCTGCAAGTGGGTTCACATGGGATGCTGTACTTTCATTGACAACTTCTACAAGGCCATTGTGGAGGCCAATAATCAGGCTTTCATGGGCTTTTGTAGGACCAATGACACATCACCCCAGTCTTGCCCCGCACCTGGCAGTGCCCATAATCAGGTGGGCTGATGCCAGCCCCGCCAACAAGAGAATGGGGCTAAGCGCCCACACAAGGGGGAACTCAAATTAGCGCAAATCAAAGACCCAGGAAAAGCCTGAGGATTGTAGATACAAGAGGTTCTACAACCACATTTGACCCTTGCTCTCAATCCTCCTTTCTAAGAACCCCTGTGATTATAATGTGCATGATGTTGAAACTCTTGATGTATTCCAGGCTCACAGCAACAACCCTGTTCTTCAAGCAAGCCATTGTTCAAATAAAGTAACACACTTGGCCTATCCTTCTGTTTCTGTTGGAGCACCCACAAGATTTTGGTAGACACTGGGGCCAACCACACTATTATTGATCAGGCGTTTGCAGATTCTCAGCAGCTGGACTGAGGGACCAGCTGATTCAAGGCAGTACAAGTAGCTGACTCCCGCAGAGTGGCAATTACTCATGAGATGGTACCCTTCTATGTGAGAATGGGGAATGTCCAGGTCAAGCTCTCTGGGACAATTATGGCAGGGCTCAGCCACAATGTCATTGCTGGTTTGATTGGCTGCAGCACAATTTCCCCTATATTGACTGGGATACATCTGTAATAACCCTTAACAGGAATGGGGTGGGCTTACAGATCTATCCTATCAAAATAAGCAAGTTGCTTCATGATACTGTGTTTGTCAGAATCACAGAGACATGTACATATGACTTCAAGGGGGAACTAGACTTTAATTAATGCACATTCAAAGTTATCTGCGCCAAACCACTTGCAGCTCCCCCCTTGACCACTCCTCCCCACAAGAACTTGTTGCACTCCTTGAGGAATATAAGGACGTTTTAAGTAAAACACTGGTTCAACTGCCTCCTCCCTGGGAGATACAACATGTTGTAAAACTACAAGGGTCACTGCCTAAGACATATCCCCTTTATTGTCTGACGTCTAAGGAAGACAAGACTCTCTGCCAACACCTTGAGGATGCACTTGACAAGGGCTTCATCTGACCCTCCCTCTCACCCTACAGGTCTGCAGTCTTCTTTGTAGCCAAGAAGTATGGGTCCCTTTGGTTGGTGACTAACTATTTCACCCTAAACAAAGTGACTTTCAAGAAAAAGAACCCCCTGCCGTTGATTGACAATCTGTTTGATACACTTGCAGGTGCAAAGATTTTCAGTAAGATTGATCTCACCGCAGGGTACAACCAGGTCCACATTGCACCCGTGGATGAGGCAAAAACTGCCTTCCATACAAGCTACAGGTTGTTTGAGTGTTGTGTCATGAACTTTGGAATGACCAACACTCCCTCCACCTTTGCCATGTTGATGAACAAAGCATTTGAGGAGCTGATTGTAAAATGTGTTGTTGTGTATCTCAACAACAGCATTGTCTTCAGTCAAGATCAAACCACACATCTCCAACACCTCTGTGCTATCCTTGACACCCTTCATAAAAACCAGCTGAAGGTCAAGCCTTCCAAATGTGAATTCCTCAGGTCAGAGCTCCTATTCCTTGGACACACCATCTCTGCACAGGAAATAAAGCCCAACTCTGTCAAGATCAAGGCAATCATAAGCATGCCACCTCCCACTGATATGGGCCAGGTGTGTACATTCTTAGTCATAGTTGCCTATGTAAAAAAGTTTATCCCAAATTGTGGAGAACTAATTGCACCTCTCACCAAGGTTTTAAACACCACACAGCGCTTCCTCTAACACCTTCCAGAGATCAGGACTTCAAGACGTTGAAGTAAAGATTTACAACTGCAACTGCATTGCAGTTCCCCAATCAGAACTGCCTATACAAACTCAAGACTGATGCCTCTGACAGAGCCATAGGGGGAGTGCTACAGGTGAAAACTGACAAAGGTGTTTTTAACTCCATGGCCTATGAATCCAGGAAGCTTAATGACTCAGAGTAACACTACCCCATACATGAAAAAAAAAGTTAGCAATAATTGTGCATGTTGTGTTCTGAGGCGCGGCACAGATACACAACAAGGAATCCTAACCTTAGGATTGTATTTGTACTAAGTATTGGTTAGAATGGTAGGGAAGGATACGCAATTACCTTGGGGCCCTGATTGAATAACATCTACTAGATGTGGCTAGAGAGGCGCCAAAGCACTTGAAGACACAAAGACAAAAATGTGAATAGAACTTAATTTTTATTGGTGAATAAGAAATAGAATATACAGTGGTTGATGATACCATAAAACACTACCAGGACGGTAGGATCACTTACCACAAGCATGAGTGGGGCAAGGGAGTTGCGCAGAATAAGGAAACTGAACAATTGAATTTCCCAATTCAGATCCAGACTCATTTCAAAGGGCAAAAGCAAAAGAGAGAGATTTGTCCTGGAAAAAACTCATCAAAGGCAAAATCAAAACATGGTGAATGGTGGCATTCATAACAGTGCACTGTGTCAAGAAATGGTGTTATTACCTGGAAGGAGCCACCTATCTACCCTGTGTCCTGATAGAACACAAGTTGCTCCAGTACTTCAATATGCAGTCCCATTCAACACAACTTCAGGCAGGCTGGGTCAAACGCCTGTCCCCTTATCAACTACACATCAAATACAAGCCTGGAAAGAAAACTTGGCACTGCTGACACCCTCTTCAGGTTATATATAGTGTCCATAACAGGGGACATTGTCCTAGACCCGCACTGGCCAATACTCTACCTGTTCCTGAAGCAACCCGCTACAAAGGCCTCAACTCCACAACTATCTCCAAATTAAAGGACAAAAAATTCAGTTCACCACTGATGCTGGCAACGTCTTTTGTTGGGCAGAGACCAGTGATAAGATGCTGTATATTCCCACCACCCAGCAAGTAGATACTATACTGCATCACCACCACACCTTGGGTCACATCAGAGGATATAACCTCTATATAATAATGAAGCATAAGGTTTGATGGCCTTGCATGTGCCAAGAATCTTGGACCTCCTAAAAACCTGTATGTTGTGCAAGAAGAATACATCAAAGCCCACGCCTCCCAAGTCTGTACTGCCCATCAAAGCCATGGAACCCTTTGAGCAGTGGGCCCTCAACATTGTTGAACCACTCCCTGAGGATAGGCTAGGCAAGAATAAATAATTACAGCCATCAACTATTTTACCTGTTGGCCAGTAGTGTGGGCAACCACTAACCACACTGCCACTACTATCACCCGCGTTATTGGTAAAGAAATTATGGCCTGCTTTGGGCAACCCAAACATCTTATCATAGATAATGAGCCCAAACTTGTGGGGCATGTAATCAAGACGTACTGCGCCAAAAATTCCCTCCAAAGAATAGTCATGGCCCACTACCATCCTCAAGCCAATTGGCATATGGAGCATCTAAATGGTTCACTGGTCCAACTAATTGCCAAGCTCTCACAGGAGCACCCTAACACTGCATGGCCTGAACATCTGCCCACTGCTCTACTAATCTTTCAAGCAAGAATCAACAGGGGCACCAGGTTCAGCCCCAACACCTTGGCCTTTGGAACACCTGACAGCTTGACAGGAGTGTAACAAGGGAAATTAAAATCCAAAGTTTCCAGGAAGCCCCCCCTTGTTGCCTACCCCCTCCCTGAGTCAGTGGCGTGCTAAAGCCCAAGACATTGAACACAAGAAAATTGAGAGGGATATAAAACACCTGGAGGCCAGATACGCCGTAGGTGACCCTGTCTATGCTTTCAACCCCAATTTGGTCAAATTAGAGCCCAACCACTTGGGGCCCTTCAAAATAGCTGCAGTTTATGACAACCACGCCTATCAACTTAAATATGCCCAAGGCAACACCAAGAAGCTTCACCATGATTGTTTGTGCCCCTGCCTCACCATCCCCATACAAAGGTTGTTTGTGTGGACCTTTCTAGATCTCCCTCAGACTCTGATTCTGGTTTCTGACAAAGAGCAGGGGACAAGGGGGTATTGCAACCAAGTTTCCCTCCTTGCCTGCTAACATATCTTACAATACACAGGGGGCACTACATGAGCCGCCCCTTGACGTATCTAACAACATGAACCAATCTGATGGCAATATCAAATTGCTGGCACTTTCTCCTAATTAGGAGCGCTGCCAGTTTGACCCACTGATTCCCGCATAAGTTACTCCTCAGCTTCAAACCTTACATGGAACATGCCACTATGCCACCCCCTTGTGGCCTTGTGGCTTTTCCCATATAGTATATTAGTCAAAATATTCTACAATAAACAAGACCTTATTCTATTCATACCTGTCCTTTCTATTAGACTGTTGTCTTCCCCAATCAAATACTGAACTCTAATTGGTACAGTTGCAACAATTAATTCAGGTTCTGGGCCAGGATTTATTACCTACCCTAAAGAGCTTGGATCTAAAAATAGGATTAAATCAGAGTTTGGATTTTAGTTTACCCTCCTATTCAACTGCAAATCTGCAGGCCTTAACTCTAAAAGCTTGGATGTCCACTTGGGAAGAAAAATCAGGGTAAACAAACCAGAATAGTCAATTGAATGACTCAAAAACAAAAATAAATATAGGTCAAGGTAACCAAAGGTCTAGAAAGAGCAGGAAATTAGGAAATAAGCTCAGGAGATATCAAGAAGGACTCAAAATTTCAGGGAATAGATCCAAGCCTGAATGAACCACTATAATCAAAACCTATTCCAAGGAGCAGTACCAAGCCAGGAAAATAAGGTTGAGCCCCAAGCATGAAATTTAAAGGTATAGAGCCCAGAACCAAGATTATAGACCATTCAAACCAGATGATAGTTTTATGTGAGGAAATACTCTATAATCCAAGACAATATTAAAACTCTCTCTAATTGGGGGCACCCAATTAACTGTTTTCAAATACCACAATTATAATAAGCAAACAGATTTGATGATCCCTTGTGCTATCATTGAGCCTAGGATCCATGAACTTAAGGCTCAAATTAATTAATATCTCCCTCCAGAAGATGAGTAGAATCATGCTTCTGGACTTCTTGTCTTCTCTTATGGAAGATCATGTCACAAATTATTCAACACAATACTGGAATGGACCCAGCATGGAACAGACTCTGTTTGCCAGCCCTAATCAGGATCATGTCTACTTCCAAGACCCAAAACTTAACCTGTACTCCATGCCTGCCCTACTGTTGTTTACTGCTATCTACTAACTCTTGGGATATATTAGAGGCTCATTAAGACGTTTTAATCAAATTTCAAAGTTTGCTCAATTAATGATAACAGTCTGGCCTGTAAACTTCCAGCTCTCAGGCTGCTCTTTCAGCCAGGTGCCCCAACTCTTGCTTCCCAAGTTCCCCATAGTGTATAGGTTTTACATTATCTCTATACTAGATAGGTTGTTCCTGCTGTGAGGTGATACTCTGAGTTCCCCCTAATATCCTAGCCCCTGAACCTCACATTAGCAGAAGGGGTTGAGACGCCAATAATGAAAGTGGATCTAACCCTGGCCAGCATATTTCAAGTTCAAGGTGGCAGCCTCAGCTTACCCCCTGACAAGCAGCCCAACTGGGATCTTATCCAGTAATTTGAAGAGGCAGACATGGCCTGATTCTAAACTATTGTGAGCAGACCGCCACCCTGGGACAACGAGACTTGTGATACTGTTCCATTCTGTATAAGCCATGGCAGAGCACCAAATAACAGACTCTTAACTATAAATATGGAACCCAGCTTTGGGACACTACCCACTGCCTTGCAGAAGTGGGGCAATGTATTTAGCAAAGAAGAAGCCATGAGACTACCCAGCCACTCAATCTACAACCTTGCTATAGATCTGCTACCAGGTACCCAACCGCATCACGGCCCTATCTATAGCTATAACCACCGTGAGCAAGTGGCCTTGAAAGCTTACCTGGAGGATATGACAAAAAAGGGTTTCATCTGAGTGTCAAAAGCACCCTGCTTGTTGCCTATGTTGTTTGTAGGGAAAAAAGATGGTGAAATGTGTCCATGTGTAAACTACCAGAAACTGAACAACATTACAGTGAAGAACCACTACCCCATCCCTAACGCTGATGACCTTTGTGATGTACTGACCAGAGCCCAGGTGTACTCAAAAATTGACCTTTGCAATGCCTTCAACCAGATCCAAATCAAAGATGGAGACAAATACAAGACAGCTTTCAAAACCAGATATGGGTTGTACAAGTACCTAGTAATGCCATTTGGTCTCTGCAACGCCCCCAGAACTTTCCAAAGGATGATCAACACTGTTCTAGGGGAGTATCTTGACCACTTTTGTGTTGCGTACTTAGACAACATCCTCATCTACAGCAAGAATCACAAGGAACGCCTGCGCCACCTGGACCTTATACTAGAGAAACTCTCCCAAGAAAACTTACACGCCAAGCTTAAGAAATGTGAATTCTTCCAGTCTGAGGTTGAATTACTGGGATACTTAGTGAATACTGGCGGGTTTTCAATGGCACAGGACAAGGTAGAAGCAATAACGTCTTGGCTGATGCCCAAATATAGAAAAAGATGTGAGAAGTTTTTTGGGCCTGGCAGATTATTGCAGGGATTTTATCCAAAAAAATTCTCACATCACCCTTCCCCTGACCTGCCTGTGCTCTGACAAGGTCACCTTTGTTTGGACTCCAGAATGCACCACCGCCTTTGAGACCCTGAAACTTGCCTTCACCTCTGCCCCCGTCCTGGCCATGCCCGACCTGTCCAAGCCATTCATACTGGAAACTGACGCATCCAACTTTGCAGTGAGCAGGGTCCTTCTTCAGGAAGGAGGAGATAGTATGCTACATCTTGTAGCATATTACTCCAAGAATATGCTGCCTGCAGAAGAAAACTACACAATCTACGACAAGGAGATGCTTGCTATAATGAAGACCTTGAAACATTGGTGCCAATACCTATGTGGCGCTGAGTTTCCAGTAAAGGTCCTAACCAACCACAAGAACCTGGTTTTTTTTAAACCCAGACAGCTGAACCAATGTCAGTCCAGATGGGCCTTGGAACTGGCCAACTACATCTTAACCATTGACTACAAGCCTGGGAAGGTGAACGTGGTACCTGACGCCCTGAGTAGACGAGCTGATCTGACCCCTTCCTCTGCAGAAACCAAGCACCACAGCACACATGTACTCCTTGACCCTGCCAGCCTAGGTATCCAATTGATGTACCTGAAGATCATGGCCCACAAACCTGACATAATTGAGGTGCAGAAATGAGACAAATAAGCAGTGGAACTTGTTGACAACTTGACCTCAGACCTAGAGAGCCGCCACCACAATAAAGTATTTTGCTGAAAGGATCCACCCTGCTATTACACAACCAGATCTATGTACTAGAAAGTGAAACAAGGACCAAAGTACTCATTGTTTATCATGACTCAAAGATGGCTGGCCACCCTGGCAGACTCAAGACACTCCAAGGAATCAAGAAGAATTATGATTGGCCCCAAATAGACAAAGACGTGGCCGCCTACATCAGAGGCAGTGAGACATGTGGAAGAACCAAAACCTGAATATCTAAACCTGAAGGCCTGCTAGAACCACTAGACATACCAGTGGGACCCTGGCAGTCTGTTTCAATGGATTATATTGTAGAACTGCCCCTCTTCAATTTTTTCAATGCCATCCTGGTCATGGTAGATAGGTTTACTAAGATGTCCTATTTTATCCCTACCACCACCCACTGCACTGCCGCAGAGACAGCTAGACATTTCCACGTCCGTATCCTAACTCAATACGGTACTCTGGCAGAAATCATCCCTGATAGAGGACCCCAATTCACCTCCAAATACTGGACTCAGGTGATGAAGGACTTGAGGGTAAAGTGCTGTGTATCAACCTCCTACCACCCACAGACTGACGGCCAGACTGAAAGAGTGAACCAAATACTTGAACAATACCTAAAATGCTATGCCAACACCAACCAAGATAACTGGTCAGAGATGCTACCCATGACACAGTATGCTTACAACAGCAAAGACCACGCATCTACTGGAATGTCCCCCTTCAAAGCCAATTATGGTTTTGACCTGTCCTGGGACCCCAGTATTGGTAGTAAGGAAATAAACCTGTCAGGAAAAACCTGGATTGAACAGATACACAACACCCAACAAACCTGTCTTAAGAATCTGGCCTGTGCTGTCCAGACTTATAAGGTGCTTGCAGACAAGAAGAGGACCCCTGTAAAACCTGTTGAAAGTAGGAGATACAGTCTATCTGGACTCTCAAAACGTGCCTCTGACTGTTCCCTGTTGGAAAGTTAGCCCACAGAAGAAGTGGTCCCTACAGGATCACCAAGCTAGTAAGTGAAGTAGCATTTGAACTATAATTACCCCCCTTGTGGAAGATACATAATGTCTTCTACTGAGCGCTTCTATTCAAGAAAGAAGGAAACTCCCTTCCCTACCAGAAACTCAAGACCAATCCCCTTCCCATCCAAGTAGGATGCTCTGAAGAATACAAAGTTGAATATGTTCATGGGGACCATACCCACTATAAAATCCTATAGTAATACGTCAAGTGGAAGGAATACCCACCTGAGGAAAGCACCTGGGAACCATTAAGTAACCTACCCAACTCCCAACTAGCAATCTGACAATACCTTGAGAAGAAGGCCAGGAAGGAAGGGGATGGTGTCATTAATGATATTTCAATACTTGTATTGAAAGCCCAAGAGTTGAGCCCCAGTTCCCAAAAGACAGATTGAACCCTCCAGGACAGTCCAGAACCCTCCAATCTGTTAAGTCACAGGCTCAAATTGTTGAATTACTCTGCGACCCGACGGCCTGCTACAGAGGATTTCCTGAATAGTTGCCAG
The DNA here is from genome assembly GCA_014839935.2 of Entomophthora muscae. Taxonomy (NCBI): domain Eukaryota; kingdom Fungi; phylum Entomophthoromycota; class Entomophthoromycetes; order Entomophthorales; family Entomophthoraceae; genus Entomophthora; species Entomophthora muscae. The sequence goes on from QTSX02005778.1 coordinate 123,396, forward strand.
TCTGCCGCCAAAATGGTGCCAACAAAGACCCATACCTACAGAGGAAATGTAATCTGGCTAATAGAGGGTGGGGAAAGACCTACTGCCAACCTGCCAAGGGCCAATACTAGAGCTTTGGAATCAAAGCTGGAAGCCCTGGAATCAAACCCTGATCCTCTAAAGTCTACTCAAGTCACACAAAGCGGACAGGAACCTGCCCACTTGCTAAATTGCATAACCAAGTTGAAAAGTTACTTCAAGGCCTGCCAATCTCCCAAGGACAATTCCCCGGATGGTCATCAGATTGATACCAACCTTGAGCCACCCAAGACCCAAACCTATGCAGAGGTTGCAGCTTGCCTTAAGGAGGTTAAAACAAAACCTATTTTTAACTCTGCCAATGACCACCAGCAACTGCCGCATGCTGTCCAGAGAGGGTAGTGCAATTGAACTACTCAGGTGACATAGTGAACAGTGGCAGCGGAACAAAGCATTGCCACTTCTATTCATCTGAGCAGGCGCTACTTGGATCTCCTGCCCTCAAGACTCTAAGCCAAGATCCATGCCCTGCCAGTGCCTTGTCTGCAAACCTGACCCTGCAAAAATCAAAGAAGCAAAGTCCCATGGTATAAAAACCCCGGCGGTATGGTAAAGACCACATTATCATTTTTGATAATAAAGTTTTATGAACCTTTGGTTCAAACAAATCTTACCATATCTAGTCTTAGTGATCTTCCATCTTAATTCCAGTCAAGTAGACTACCAGGCCGCTGCCCCCTCCCAAGACCAATCTGCCAAATTGCCCCAGGCATTATACCGTCTCCCAGGAGCCCCCTTTGGACCTGTGCACTTTACTGAATACCCCCAACCCGGCCTATTCAGAGTATGACTTGGAAACCATCCTCATTGCCAACCCTTTGGCAAGGACTAGAAGTACTGAATACATAGGATGCAAAGGAAAGAGTGTTGAGATACTTCTCTTATTGTTCAAAGACAAGTACAAATACCTACCAGCGTACTTCATTCCCATGACTCCACCATTAACCCCAAGACCAGACTGCCCACTGGAACCTACTGCCGCAGCTAAGACCGCCTCTACCCAACTGTTTGGAGTACTCTACATTACTTTGATAGTATTGGTGGATTCTGTGGTCCCCAACTCCGGACCCTGGTCTTTACTTGGGCAATCTGTATCTTATATTATCAAGTTAGCACCCATTATATGGTGGGCCCTACCTGCCGGCTTGGCTGCACCTCACCCTGAGCCATCCAATGCCTCTACCTATGACTGTCTTCCTGACAAGCAGGCGCAAATACTTCATATAAGTGTATCCACCGTCCACAGTGTGGCAGTGGAGGTTGTGCGCCACCTCCATCACGGGGTGGGTACATACCACCAAACCCATTACAGGTGCACTTAATTTAATCTCTATATCAATAAATGCATTTATACTCTACTATGTTTTTATATTATAAATAAATTTTCAAATAATATTTTAGCAAACAAGATTTGCAAAATATATTGCAGAAATGGGTTTCATAAAAGTATAAAAAAATACGGTAATAAAATAAATTTCAACCTTACAATTTATGTTTAATTTTTATAAGACTATTTTATATTTATTTGACAAAAGTGATATAAATATATTTGCGTAATCCAGTATCAAGTGTTTGGGATAACCTCAGATGACATATCAAATAATATATAATAAAATAAATAAATTGCTTACATCTATTGATGGTCCTTCTGAATGTGATTGTGGGCGTGGAACCATCTAAATATAAAATGATAATCAATAAATCTTGAATAGTGTATTGGAGAATATAAAAAAAGTTGGACATACTGAGCCTTTAATTGATTGGCTGTTTGGCTAGGCACATGAGGATGAACAAATCAGTGTGGCCATAGAATTTGGCCACAGTCTCAGCTGGGAGGGTATGGATCCCGGCCTGCAGCAAATCAAACAGGTCCTCAGTCCCTGTTGGGGTTCCTTACTTGACAATTTGCTTGAGCCACCCAAAGACTTACTCAATGGGATTTAGGAAGGGCAAAGAGGCAGGGAGGAAGAGAAGGCGCAAATTTGCTGTGGCCAACTGCTGGGGGCCCACTGCAATGCTGGTGTCAATTGATAGAAATTCTTCAAGAATATCTGCCACCTTGTGGACACCAATGTTGTCCAATACAATTACATTGGTGAATTCCAGGCTTGTGCGTCTCAGGTGCTCCTGGACCAATTGGAGAAACGATAGGAAGGTCTGGCTATTATGGGAGCCTAGTATCATTTGGTACAGCTTGGCCCCCTTTGGACCAAGGAGAGCCACTATTGAGTATGCTGTGGTGCTGTTGTAAAAGTTGCAGCAAAGGGTTGCTAGTTTCTACAAACAGTTATTCAGTGGCCTAATTCTTAATACTATACCTGTTGATGGTATAGTGACAGCCTATGAAGGACAGAAAAATAATAAGGTGTATAGACAAAACTGATATTTATTTAGATAGTATTGCACTTATATAGTGTGAGGCAGGGGAATTTCCACCAGAGGCAGGGAGGCACAGACAGAAGAACTTCTCAAATGGAGGAGAGTGGATTAACATAGCTAAAATTCCTGTGCAAGAGAACAACTGCTTCCTTGCAGCTTTCCTTAAGGAGGTAGATATAAATAACTTCATTGTTCTATTTATAATCCCAGAAGTGAAGCCTGTGCCTTGTGCGCGTTTGAAAGGCAAATTGAACACCTGTTTTAGGGGCGTTTTAAACGTCTTTATCACTAGTAGAATCAGGATGCAATAGCGCAACCACACAATTGTCCCATTGTTTAATCCCTAGATAGACAATTTTTTATCTAATCTATTCAGGATCTGCAAAATTTCCCTCCAGTGGATTAGACAACAGATTTAAAAATGGCTGGCGTCTCAAGGTGACAGCTATGTTGAACAGTCCCTCTAGAAGAGTCACAAGAAGAGTCTTGAAGAAGGTGCAAGTGGTAATTCCAAGGAGGCGCAAGCATACCAGGCCAGTGGAGGTGATGAAGGCATCAGGGAAGCAAGTAGTCCTGCATGATGTGGACAGAAGCTACCTGGACTTGGGGGTTCACTTAGATCAGCTACTGGTGCCTCATCTGGCCTTAGGGGGGACAGACCCATTGTTTGCTGCACTGTTCCTAGCTTTGAGTGAGCCCAGGGAGGTGACAGGAACTGGGTTGCAAAGGGGTAACAGTCTCCATTGGTGGTTCTCCATTTGGGCAGCAGAAGAATACTTGGAGGCTCAGCTGAAGGAATTCCAATTTGAGGGTCAAGGCCTTTCAGTCTTGCAACAGGGGATGGTATCCAACATAGTGAAGTCAGTCCTTTGCGCTTAGGCAACACCTGGGGTTATTGAGGCTCAACCAGTCAGTTGGAAAACCTCTGACAACTTTGAGCAATGTCTTTGGCAAGCCTTCCAGGAAGTGTTGAAGTCATACACAGTGGAGGGGACTTCCCATCTGGTGCCAATGGTGATGGCTGGCAACTTTGTTCTTTGAGGAACCAACCACTGTGATACCAAACAGGAGGAGAACATGGGTGTCTTCCTTGAGTGGGCCTTATTCTTATTCTATAGGGTGGGTGGTCAGGTCCCAGTAGAGTATGCCCTTTGCAAGAATCTTCTGTGGGACTGTATCTTCTTGGGGGTCGCCTTTTCTGTGGACATTAAGTCAATTGTGTGTCTTGCTTGGTGGGGGTTTGTTGCCCAATCTTTGGTCATCAGCTTTGTGAATCTGTAGGCAACCAGTTGTGTTTCTTGGCTGTCATTCAGGTGGTAGAACAGTTGGTGTGGTACTGGAAGAGTCTTGTCAGTCTCCAATAAACACCTTGTTCTTTTATTCTTATTCCTCATACTTTGGTGCAACACTATTACAAACAGGACAACAACCCATGGAATTTTTTAATTAGGCTTTTGTTTTTTGGGGTTATTGTCCTCATTGGGGCTTACTCTTGGTCACTAGGAGCAGCATGCATATACTGAGCGTGTACTCTAGTGATCAATTGCCCAGGATGGGGCTCCTTAAGGATGTAGGAGTTGGGGCCGGTCTTCTGGATAACTTGAACTGGACCTTGCCAAAGGGAGGAAAGTTTGGATTTGCGGCTATACCCTCTATTGTTGAAGAAGTAGACTGAGTCTCCTACCAGGTAAGTGGGTAAGGCAGGGAGTTTAGATGCAGCTTGTTCTAGGTCCTACAACTTATGGTTTAAGTTTACAGTGTAGGCCTCTGATTGCAAGCAAATAAGGGTTTGAACAAGCTTGTTGAGGTACGCCTCTGGGGACACAGACAGGCTGGGCTTTACCAAGGAATATAGTAAAGGGGGAAGTCCTGGTTGCCGGCCATAGAGCAGTTGAAAGGGCGGCTTGCCAGTGGCCCAATGGTACCCAATGTTGTATTCAAATGTGGCTGCAGGCAGGAAGGTATCCCATTCAGTCTCATGTTGGTGACTGAGCTTCCGGAGTATCTGGACCAGGCTCCCATTAGTTCGCTCTACCATGCCATTTGTCTGTGGGTGATAAGGAGTGGATAGTGTCCCACGTATTTCCATCAGTTGGTTGAGGCGTGGGATGATATAACTGGTGAAGTTGGTACCATTGTCTGTCAGCAGGATCTGGGGGGAAACATGTTTATATATGATATTCTCCAGGATAAACATGGCTGTCACTAGTGCAGATTGGTTGGGAATTGCCTTGGCCTCTACCCATTTAGTCAGATGGTCAACCTCCTCAATGATGAACTTGTTGCAACTGTTGGTAGCTGGCAGGGGGCCCACTACGTCAATGGCTACCGTGTGGAAGGCAAACCCAGGGTGTACCAGTCTGTGTTAAAACTTGGCAAACTTAGGCCTCTCAATGTTGCAGTCATGACAGTTGGCTAGTGTATCCACTACTTCAGTATGCATTCCTTCTCAGAAGCAGTGCTGCTGTAGCAGAGCTAACGTCTTCTGTATGCCACCATGGCCAGTAGTCTTGTGAGTGGCCACCACTGAGTCCATGCATAGGGATGGGCGTATGTAGGGTAGCCAAGAGCCTCCACAAAGCTTCAGGAGTTGTCCCTTAGAGACCTTGGTATCAACAGCTAACTTCTTGAGAGCCCTCTGTATCTCTACTGGCTCCTCTCCCCACAAAGAAGGATCCTTCATAAGCTTGTCATAGAGAATGTCAGTCATGGGGGATACTAAGGCAACAGTGGGAAGCAGAAGAGACAGTCAGTATTCTGGTGGGCTTCCCTGTCTCAATGAATAATCTTGTAGTCATAAGCCTGAAGTTTAATGGCCCAACGCGCCAGACGTCCTTTGGGATCCTTGAGGGTCTTCAGCCATTGCAAGGAGGCATGGTCTGTTAAAACTGTGAAATGTACCCCATGGAGATAGACTCTGAACTGTTGGTAGGAGTATATCACAGCCAGACACTCTTGTTTGGTGACAGTGTAGTTCCTCTCATGAACATTAAGCGTACATGAGCAGTATTCAACAGGGTGTTCAAGTCCATCAGAGTCCAGTTGAGAGAGAACACCCCCAATTGTTGTCAGACTAGCATCTGTATAAACCACAAACGGCTTGGTAAAGTCAGGGTAGGCCAGCAAAAGGGCTGCAGTCAGTGTTCCTTTGAGAGCATTGAAGGCAGATTGGCAGGCTGGGCTCCAGAATAATTCCTTATCAGCTTGGAGAAGCTGAAAAAGGGGATCACCCAGGGATGCAAAGTTGGGGATGAAGTGGCAGTAGTACCCAATCATCCCCAGGAAGACCTGCACGTCCTGCTTATTGGCCAGGATCTGCATTTGCTCAATGGCTTCCACCTTCAGAGGTACAGGGCGGAGTCCATCTTGGATAATAATGAACCCTAGGAACTCAAGGTGCTCCTTGAAGAAGTTGTACTTGTGTGGCTTGATCTTGAGATTAGCTGCAAGTAACCTCTGGAAGACTTCCTCCAAGTGCTGTAGGTGATCATTAAAGGTTTGAGAGAATACATTAATGTCATCCAGGTAGACCAAGACACTGGTGAGTTTGAGGTTGCCCATCACTGGATTCATAGCCCATTGAAAGATAGCTGGGGCGTTGGACAGACCTTGAGGCATTCTTGTGGGTTGAAATAGCCCTTGGTCAGTGATGATTGCACATTTTTCTTGATCAGCAGGTGGTAGGTCAATCTGCAAGTACCCACTGATAAGGTCCATGGCGCTGAAAAGCTTGGCGCCACCCAGTTGGTCCAAGGTATTATCAATACGAGGGAGGGGATATGAATTCTTCTTGGTAACAGCATTCAGTCAATGGTAGTTAATCACCACACGGTTGCTGCCATCCTTATTTTTGACAATCAGGAGAGGGGAAGCCCAAGGGCTTTTACTGGGGATCAGTAAGCCAGATCCCAATAGCTTCTGAAGCTCTTTGTTAGCCACAGCATGATTGGCTTGACTGCGCTGTATAGGTCTGGAGCAGATAGGTGGACTGCTTTGGGTGTCAATATGATGAGCAACATCTGCAGCCTTGCCCAAGTCATAATCATCCTTGGTAAACACATCTTTATACTGGGCAAAGAAATCCATAGCTTGATCCTTCTGCTCTTCAGAGAGGCCTGATAGAGAGTTGTGGCTTATGACTGATAGCACCAGTGGTTGTTCACAGGGTAGACCCAACTCAGAGAAGTCTGCAAAGGGGGCAGTCTGCTGGAGTTGTCATGCTATTCCAGTTGTATATAAGCCAGAAGTTGGTGTTTGGAGACAATCATAGCTTCACAACTCATGTTGACCAAGAGTATGAGTACCTCCTTCTCACTTGACATGAGGATGCCTGGTGCAACCCATGGCTCTAGTCTGGAGGCATTAGAGATGCCAAAGATTTCTCCATGAGTACCAGCTGGTAGAGCCAGCGAGAGGCCTGTATTGTGGATCACCTGGGCTCCAGGTGGGATAGTCACATTACAGGAGGCGTAGACTGAGATACCCTGGACTTCCCCAATTAAGAGAGGTAGCACTTTGAACTTCTTACTACACAGCGTATAAGCAACTGGAAGCTCTCTGTTGGTGTACTCCAGATTGATGTAGTGCAGACGTCATAAGGGCAGGTCAGACGGGCAATCACCATGATAGATCATGGGTATGGAATGGCCCAATATTCTAAATTTATGGTCTCCATGGTTAGTCACAGTGCCATACTGAACCATGAAGCTAGTCCCAATAATAATGTTGTAGCTGTTGTTTTCCAGAACTATAGCAGGAGCAGTGACCATTAGCTTCCCAAAGCAAAGAGGGAGAGAAGAGTAGGCTCCTTTTGCTCTAGTGGTCAGTGGCCTAGCAGTACCAAACTCTTCATGATAGGCAAAGTCTGGTGCCAGCTTAAGCTTCTTAACCAGCCAATAGGATATAATGTTTCCAGGGGCACCAGTATCCAGTATGGCCCAGACATGAGTCTTGTTCACTACCAGGTTGATATAGGTGCAATCCTAGCGGCCCTCTCTGATCTCCACAATCTTTGAGACCTGGTATACACTTAGTCCTTTGAACTTCTCCAGGAAGGTAGCCATGGCAGTTCCCACAGCTGGGCTTACTTCCTTGAGGGATTCTAGCGGTGCTGAGACGTTTTTACTGTGCAGAGCAGCTTGGCCAGTTGTTCAGCACTGTCCTCCTCATGAGTGACTTCAACGCCCAGTTGAGCCAGTTTTTTAGCATAGGGTAAGGATACTGTTCTCTGAGCTATTCAGGGGATAAACACCTCAGGGCAAAGTGTAGTCCAATGAGTTCAAGTATTAACAGTGAGTACTTGATGTAGGAGGTCCTCTTGAACTCCTTTGGATTCAGCATCCTCATGTATTGGTTGGGAGTTGAAGTCAATCAGAGAGGATTCATCCTTAGGATTGGCCTCAGAGGATGGTAAGGCAGCAGTCCTCTGATCTGGTTTTTTGGGGGGCAGTGGTATGGGGGAGATGAGGGTGTCAAAATTACAAAGGCAGCCAAGTATTTCTCCTTTTTCTGGCTGCTTAGTAGTTTTTTGACTGGTCCTCACTGTCCTCCTCAATATCAGCGTTGTTGGTGTAGTCCTCCTCAGTGTCCTCCATGCCTACATGATGGATCTTTTGGCATGGATTCCTACATTCCTGAGAGAAGTGGCCAGCCATACCACATTTGAAGCAAGTATGGGGGCATTGTTGACTGGAGCAGGCCCAACCTTGTCATAAGGCTTGGGCATCTTGACAGCCACATGGGGTCTATGCTCAGATTGCTGGCAAGGGCGGCCTTTAGGAAGAGGGACTTTAAACTCCTCCTTGTAGGTGCATAGGAGGTGGATCAGATCTGGTACAGTGCAAGCGTTGTAAATGCCTGACTTAAGGGCCAGAGATAGTTCCTGGATGACACATACAGCATTAAGGAGTGCTGACTGCACATCAATAAACTGCACCACACTCATAGACAACAGAGTTTGAGCTTCAAGATAGAACCTAGAAGTGAAGTCTTCTAGGGTTTCCCCCACCTTTAACTTGGTGTCAGCAAAGTCCATCTTACAACCAAGGAGTGCTTCTTGGCTACCAAATTCTTCTGTCAAGGCTCTGGAGACGTTGGCAAAAGTCCAGCCATTCTCAGAGACGTGGCAAGATAATGGTTTGAGTCTCAGCATCCAGACAGTTGATGATTGTGGAGTCCCTCATGGCATTGTCTACGCCATACATGGAGTTCTGGTACAGACGTAAGAACATGGCCACATTGCTCTTGCAGTCAAACTTGGGTAGATTGACAGGCTTGAAGTTGTTGGAGCCATGTTGGAGGGGAGCAGGTGTGATCCTCACTGGAGAGCAGGTGAGACGGGAACAGCTGAGAGTGGAGGCAGCAAACCTAGCCTCAGAGGTGCGGCAGCAATTTTCCTCCCGCTGAGCTTTGTGTTCATCTTCTCTGTTTTGAGCAGCACGGAAGCTTCAGGGGTGGCCAGGACTTCATCCTCAGACTCCAGTACTTGCTTTAATACTTATACAGTGTTAGGAGCCAACCAAGTGTGGTCCTCATTGCTTTTGTAGCTATGATAGAACTCAGGACTAGAGGACCTCAGTGGACTGTGGTGACTCTTGGAGTTGATGGACATAGCCTGTAAGTTTACGGCCATAATCTTACTGTCCATCCTATCCAATTGGCTCTGGAAGGCGTCCAGGAGAAGTTGTTGCTTGTCCAGCTCATCTTGGTAGACCTTGTTCTCCTGACAGTTGATATTCAATTCATCTTCCAGAGAGGTGATGCGCTTTTTTTGGGTGGCAAGCTCAGCTTGGAGCAAGGCTATTACTTCCTTGTCCTTCCTGAGTTGGGTCTGGCTGACAGCTCTGTCATGCAATTGGCAAAGTTTGAGACTATCCTGAAGCTCTAACACAGTGTGGTAGCCATCAAACAGGAAGGCAAGATTGGCACTCTGCTGGACCAATTCTGTCTGCATCTTCTTGTAGTGATCAAAGAGCTCAAGGATGTCTCAACCAAGAAGGGCGCTGGAAGAAGAGTTGTTGGTGGTGGAAGAAGTGGGGGTGAACAAGGGGATGGTGGCAAGACGGCAGGCTAAGACTTCCACATCATGAGTCAGACTTCAAACCATGGGGCCAGTCTCCAGCACGTGGTTTGTAACCACCCTAATCCAATTGGCGTCTACACCCTGATGGGTGAGGGTCTGTACCACATGCACTGAAACTAGCTTAGCTATACCCGCTTCAATGGCATTAACCCAGTGAAGCATGGTGTTCTGGGCGTTGGTAACTTTGGCAAGATACTGATTGACAGTGGTGAAAGTATTGCCAAGCTCAGAGTACAGAACCTGGAGGAACATCTGTTGGTTAGATACCAGTATTCCCTGGTCATGCACTAGGCTTTGGATGCGGCCCAGGTGCATTCAGTTGTGGCATATGGCAGGATGGGCAAATTGGTGTAGGTAGTCCTTGATATGTTCAACAGTACAGAGGTCACAGCAGAGCTGGTCAGGGTTGAACTGGGAGAGATTCTGAAAGCAACCCAAGGCGTTTTCAGCAGAAGGCTGCTGAATGGCCAGGTGTTCAGAGCAAGAACCATTACCAGCAGCACCAGCATTCATGGCGTGTATGACGTGTATAGCATTACAGATGGCGTCCTCAGAAGGTGAAGAGTTGGCGTCCATCTCCAAGGGGGAAGGGGCTTGTAGGAGCAGTGGTTGACCAAAAACAATAGCTTGGGGGCGTTGATATTCTGGTATGAATTGGCTTAGGCTGGGCAGGCCATAGGGAGCGCCTGCTCTTTCCCCAGCATGAGCATTAGAAGCAGTGAAGGCTGGTGCCTGGTGGTAAGGAGAAGCAGTGGCAGGAGACTGGGCCAGGGGCATTCCTCCCTCCTCATTGAAAGGACTGTGGGGGTGGGGGCTGTTGGTGTTGTAAGACATGAGCGCCAATGTTATAAAAGTTGCAGCAAAGGGTTGCTAGTTTCTAAAAACAGTTATTCAGTGACCTAATTCTTAATACTATACCTGTTGATGGTATAGTGACAGCCTATGAAGGACAGAAGAATAATAAGGTGTATAGACAAAACTGGTATTTATTTAGATAGTATTGCACTTATATAGTGTGAGGCAGGGGAATTTCCACCAGAGGCAGGGAGGCACAGACAGAAGAACTTCCCAAATAGAGAAGAGTGGATTGATACAGCTAAAAGTCCTATGCAAGAGAACAACCGCTTCCTTGCGGCTTTCCTTAATTAGGTAGATATAAATAACTTCATTGTTCTATTTATAATCCCAGAAGTGAAGCCTGTGCCTTGTGCGCGTTTGAAAGGCAAATTGAACACCTGTTTTAGGGGCGTTTTAAACGTCTTTATCACTAGCAGAATCAGGATGCAATAGCGCAACTGCGCAATTGTTCCATCCCTTAATCCCTAGATGGACAACTTTTTGTCTAATTCATTCAGGATCTGCAACAGGCGTGGACTGCAGCACGCCAAGCCATCCCGTCATTGGAGCCTTTGGGGACATACCCATACTCATTGAGCATTGATAAGGCAAATGCTGATTTGTTGATATAATAGAATTTCACTGTCCCCTTGGCTTTGAGGGCAGCGTACGCCTCAGCATAAATTTTCCAGGTCTCAGTATTGGCTGGGCTGTTCTAATTGTAGGGGGATACCCTGAGTTTTTTCCAGGAAAAGTGAATTCCCTTGACCAAATGATAATAGAAGGAAATTGAGGCCTCAATCCCAAAAGCAGACTTGATCATGGCCTGTATATTTGCCAGTTCAAGATGGCAATCTTGGGTTATCCACTGGCAGATTGTCCATTTGTGCTCCTTGGTGAGCATGGTTGAAACACGCAAGGATTTCTCCGCGGCAAGGACTCAGCCAGTATCAATGAACTTGTTGAAGGTCTTTGAGGCGTACTTGGGATCCACCCCAACAAGAGCTGCATCCTCCTTGTAATCAACATATTCCTACATGAGCCAGAAAAGGATGATGTGTTTAATGTCAGGAATGCACTTGTGAGCAGGCTTTTTAGCAGTGGGGATTGGCTTGTTGATGTTGGGCACAACACAGGGCATGGGCACCTTGGTGTAAAACAAAGCAACTTTCTTTAACACCAGCTGTCCTCATTGGTTTGGTAGAACTGGGGCTCCTTGTCATCCTCCTGATTGCCATAACTGATGTAGGGCTTGTAGCTAGTATCAAGTACAGGCTTTGCCTTCTCCAGCATGGCTGACGGGACCAACTCTTGCGGTACACAATGTCAAACACATACAAAGTAAGTTCTACCTCCTTGTTTCTAACTGTTTTGGTAGTGGTAACCTTGGTGGGCTTCTGGGTCAGCTTTGGGACCCAAGGGTTTATGCTCTGCACCCTAGCAGCTTGTGCTCCTTGAACCAGCTGTGTCAGTGCAGCGTCACTATGGAACTCTCCTCCCCTGCCTCCCTCCTGAGTAGGCACTTGTGTTGTACTAAGTCTATTCTTTGACCCACGGGGGCAACTGCAACCGTGGCATACAACAGGTGCAATGGTAGTCTGTTGCTGTGTTCCTTCCATTTTGAGAATTTAATAAAATATTAAATAAAACTTAATTAACTTACTCCCTATTTTTAATTTTTGCTTTTATCTGTTTATGGCTATTCAATTAATATTTTTCCCACCCAATATCCCAATTATAGATTTTTTATTTCTTAGTTGTTTTTGGTTTTACCATACCCATTTTAGAATACCCAAAATAATTTCCACCCATTTTCCCATATTTTACGGCAAATTAAGCACCCAACACAATAGTTTTTAAATTTTTGTTTAAGATCTTGTGTCTTATTTTAGATACCTTGGTATCATTCTTGATTACAACCCATTGCACAAACTTATTGAGTGATTTTGTTTACATAGTGAGTTGCTATTGTGTTTTGTTTTTGGATTGAGTTTTGACACACCTTGCTTGGGTGTATTTTGTCACCAATTCACATAGTAAACATATGTACGCTGAAAGTCAGCTCACACCATTTTGTTTGTGAATCCATTTATTTCAGATTATATTTTGAATGGTTTTGCTTTGCGCGTGAGCCTTTTGTTGCTGTGTTGACTCATTTTTCCTATTAACGCCAATAAACCCTGTTAACAGAGTGTATATTTTAACCTGAGAGTTGGATTTTGTTTAAATATGAAGTATTTTTTGCTTGTTGCCATAGCTTTTAAAACTACTGTATCTGGTAAAAAGTACATCAAGGGTACTACATCTCAATTTTTATCATAGCAAAAATATTTTCTAAAATTAATAGTAAATATTTTGATACCAACTGAATTGCTAAAGTCCCAAAGGCAAAACAACAGCCTAAGCTCCTAAATCCTAAATATAGTGACACAAGCAAGCAATTGGTATCCAGTTATTGCCACTTGGATTATTTCTCTGTCTAATTAATGTTAGCAGCAATATTCAGCAATTCTATTTCCCAATATTTTTCTATGAAATCATGGTTAATTTGAGCTTTTTGGGGAAATTATTTTGGGATTTTCTAAAAATTAGAATATAAAGAAGAATATTGAGGACGGATGCATTTGCACTAAAACCTATCTTTCCCTAGAGGAGACTAGAAATGTACAATTTATCTATATAGACAAATCTTCTTTCTCTTCTTTTTTAATTTGAGACATTCATGGGCCAAGAAGGGATTCAAGAACAATGTATCAAATTGTTCCTCTGTTAGAGCACAAAAATATTTTATAGTAGTGCTTCTTGATCCCTATGATTTGAATGAATATCAAATGATTGAAGGTTCACATAATAGTATACTTTACTCAATTTTCTCCAGATTGGTAAAAAATATCTATAGATTGACTATTGAGGTACCACCAACATTGTGGTGCTTGATAATGTTTGGTTGTATAATGTTGATTTGGTTATGTCTTAATTTCCACTGATTAATAAAAATATTCACACATCCATCCACTGTCTCTCTGAATGTCAGGGATTTTATTCCTGACTACCATGATGATAATTTTGGTTTCATTTTAAATGGTTTTAACCAGCCTGCACCTAGTAGTAATCCAGAACATTTTTAAGTCATATGTCATATTTAAAATAAAAAATAATTATTTGGGGTTTAACATTAGGCTCCAACTCAGGGGCCAAACTCTGGCTTCAGAAGAAAATTTAGTGGCAATTCAGACATGAAAATTACCTATTTGAACACCAATTTGCACTTCAATTTTAATTTGATGACATAATGGCATCTTCCTGCGCCCACTTTAATTTAAGGTCATAAGCTATACTCACTATGCACTGAAGCTTTGGTTGGATGAAAGAGTTTTTTAATATGTTTTTAAATCAATTATCATTAAGCAAAGACCAGCGGGACCAGGCGTTTTGACTTAAACACCCAGGTGGTGAACTAAAGGCTCCTTACAACCTTAAGCTGGCTTAGCTTCATGTTTGGAACATCAAAACTTTTAAAATTCTTTCTGAAATTATGACTACAATTAATACTATTATCTTTTATTACCTTAGCTTAAAATAAATAGTAGTTTTACTTTCTAAACCATCTACCTTCATTTTTCTCTCCTCTTCTTTGCTTCAAGCTTATTACCTTCCATATAAGTATATAAGCTATCATGGGTGTATATTTCACTTTTTATAAAATATAAATTTGTAAATTTTCTACTCTATTTTTATTATTCTTTTCTTTTACTATATTTTCTTGAGTCTGGTACTGTAAATTCAGAACCTAAAGGTAAGAATGCAGGATTGTCAAATTCTTTGCGTGAACTCACCAACTTAATGGAGTAATTTTTATCCCAGAACAACTTAATTTTTATATGAAAAGATGATAAATTTTCCAGTAAGTTGGTGTTCATGCAAAAGAATTTGAAAATCCCGCTTTTTTACCTTTAGGCTCTGAATTTACAGTATTAATTCACTTTATATTATGAAGGTAACATGTTCCTACTCCTTGCCTTCCTTCTCCTGCTTCCCTTGGTTTTCACTCTGTAGGGCCAAACTATGGAGGCTTATTGGTGTAACTCCTTTCACAAATAAAATTATACTACCAACACATTATCTAATGGTTGTTTCAAATATGATTCTGGTCACTGGAGACGTAAATTTAACTACAGATGCTATACTTCTTCAACAACTGTTGAGGACCCTCCCATGGTTTATCCAAAATCTTTCTTTTATCATTTCATGTACTTGACAAGTTACTATCTTTTGGAAAGATTTATTAATTTAAAGTGAATGTTCCCATTCTTGTGTTAATTTTTTCACATAGCAATGATGATTATTCTAATTGTTTTTATATTATCTGGGCTTAATGTGGGGGCTCTATTCCACAAGGTATATAGATTCTTCTCAATTCAGTGGATCACTAACACTGAATTTCCAATAAGACATCTCCTTGTTGTGAATGCCGCCATTCACCATGTTTAAATTTCACCTTTGTTGGGTTATTTTGAGGACAAATCTCTCTCTTTTGCTTTTGCCCTTCAAAATGAGTCTGGCTCCAAATTGGTAAATTCAATTGTTCAGTTTCCTGATTCTGTGCAACTCACTTGCCCCACTCATGCTTGTGGCAAGTGACCCTACCATCCTGGTATTGTTTTGTGGTATTGAAAACCACTATATAATCCATTTCCTATTTCCCAATAAAATTAAGTTCTATTCACACTTTTGTCTTTGTGTCTCCACGTACTTTGACGCCTCTCTAGCCATGTCTAGTAGATATCATTCATTCAGGGCCACAAGGTAATCACATAGCCTTCCCTGCTTTTCCAACCAAGACTTAGTACAAATCTAATCCTAAGGTTAGGATTTCCCGTTGTGACTCTGTGCCGCGCCTCAGACCACAACAAAAATGGTGCTCACTACAGGGCTGTAAGCCCCTTGATTACCCCCTTTACAACTACTTTTTCAGGACCTTTGCCTCCACCTATACAAGAGCCAACTTTGCCTGAAATCACCAGTCCTTCTATTGAAGAAGACATTGCCAACCTGCCTATTGTCCCTACTGTGCTGAACCTTGGGAGTGGTCCCTGCCTAGTGGCCTACCCTTTGGGTACCCCTGACTTGTAAAAAGTCATGACAGTAGCCCTTGGGATAGCCTGTAATGAGTCCATCCCTTGCCTCCAGCTTCAGTTCAATTGGGCAGAATACTACAAATTGATTGTAGCACCACAATTTCCACAGCATCTCCTCTCAGTGGCTGGCTTTAATGAACATTTATTGTCCTCCTTTTTACTACCTGCCTTAACCACCATCAAATGGTATTAGGGCTCCACATACAAGAGATTTCATTGCTGCAGGCCGCTGTCACCCATCACTGGGATCATTTTGCAGCCTACCAGTAGTGGATTCATTCCCTGTTTTTCTTAGTATCAAAAATCAGTGCAACTCTGTCACCTCCCAGTCTTGTTTGGTCACCTCCATTGAAATAATGCGCCAACCCATCCCCAAGTATGTCAGAGAGCACCTTCATGAGTTCCATCAGCTGGAACAGCCCTGGCGTACCCAAGTAGACTCTACTTTAGATGCCTATCTCACCAACTTTGAACAACTTGTACAACAGCTCAACAAGTTCAGTGCTTATTCCTTCAACTAATTACAGCAATTAGTGATTCATGCTGCACAGGGCCTCTTCAAACTTGTCAAAGACTTTGATCAAGAAAGAGCTGCTACTGCCGCCACCATTGCCAAACTCCAGACTCAAGTAAATGAACTGTCTGTCTCCAAAGCAGATGCCCCGCCTTCTCCTCCATCCAACAAGCTAGCAGATAGAGAATAGAGGCTCTGGGATGCCATTCAAGATTTAATAGCATCTACCTGCAGTCAGGATTGCCCCCCCCCCAAAGTTCCTCAGCCTGACCCTCAAGTGCTTGCGCTGACAGCTCAGGTTGCTGAATTACAGCAAGAGGTTGCTACTTTGCATGAGGCAATGGCGTCTTTAGTTAGCCCATCTGGAGTTGTGGACAAAGATAGTTGCTGCCCTGGCTTGTCAGGAGCCCCCTGCATTCATTGTTCTAGAGAGTTAATAGCTCTAGCCAATGAAGTGGACCTCCTGAAGTGGGATCACTCTAAGCTTGATAAGGACGTACAAGAAATAAATGAAGTGGTTGATTCAGTAAATGACAGGTTCTCACCTTGCCTTTTGGTGGGCCCATCTCTAACTTCCTGACTGGCTGAGCTGTCCTCATTAGTAACTGCACAGGTCCAGCGCCTGGATGCTACTGAGCAACAGAGTGCCCTAGCTAATAATATGGGCACCCGCACTGCTGACACCTTGACTACCCACAAAGATAGTGTTTGACAGCTGTGGGCCAGGAAGTCCCCCACTGAGTCAGAAGCAGAATTCTCCCCACACATAAATGTACTTGATAGCAACAATGGTGGCCCAACTCCAGAAGCACATTTCAAGCCTACCTTTAAGCAAGTCTTTGACCCCAAAACCTTTACCATTGCAGCTTTCCTAACTATCTATGAAACTGCCAGAAGAAGAGCCTTGGATGAAGTCAAGAAGGAGCATATTCTGACCTGTCTACACCTGACCTGCCAAGAGGTAGTTGTGCCAGAGCTGCCCACCATTGAAACCTGGGAAGATATGAAGCAGCTTCTGATTGATAATTTTGGTGGTGACCTTAGTTTGGAAGTGAAGAAGGACGCCTTCATGCACATTGCTTTCAAACCAAAGGAGACCCTAGCTGAATTTGCAGATAGATTTTACATGGAAGGACAACAACTGATCACAAGCCTCCAGTTGACCGCACATGAAGCATACATGGCTTGTGCTCAAGCCCTCAAGGTTAATCAGCTCCTGTGTCTTCACTTCAAGGCACATAAAGCCATACTTTCTTCCATGAAGAGCATAAAGACATTGTTGCAGGATATGCACCTTACCCATTTTGGTGAAGTTGTGCAGGAGAATCATGCTGCTTCTACCTCTGGTTTGTCTTCACGTGGTCCGCATATCCTTACCATAAACTCTCATAATCCTCCTAAACAACAGGGTTGCCATAACTGTGGACAAATAGGTCACCATTCCCAAGTCTGCACCAATCCTCAAGTTGAAGGAGCTGATCCCAAGGAACAGGTGGGAAAAGAACAGTCAACCTAGAGGCTGAGACGCTCTTGGTTGACAATTCTTCCCAGTCTCCTCCAATCACCCCCTCCATTGCTGACTCTGAGCCTGCTGACAATGAGGCTCCTCCCATTCTGCTGCTATTCCATAACATATCTGATGAATCTGACATTAAAAATTCTTATGTAGAAGATCCTGATGCCTATGGGTACTCTTTCCTGGCTGTCCCTAAAACTATTACAGTCCATTATAAGCCATGTTCTGGGAAGACTACTAAAACTGCCAAGCCTCTGCCTGAAGCCAAGGAGGTTGTCTCTTGCCCTTACCTCACCCAAGCCAAGAGATCTCCTGTGCTTATTGAGTCTTCTATAGAAGCTGCTGAGGTTGCTGACGCTGTGTTCAAAACGTCTCTGTCTTGCTCCCTCTTTAAACGATCTATAAGGAGTTCCTGGGCCTCAGATGCATGATTAAGAAGTGGTACAAAGAGTTAACAGAAGCCCAAGACATTCTGAATGTCCTCTCTCTTTGGTTGCACCACCACTTGTGTTGAAATATCCATTCAAAAGGTGAAAATTAAAGCTGTCTTAGACACAGGGTCTCATGTTAATGTTGTCTCCTTGAGGCTGGTCAAGAAGCTCAAACTTGCCCCCAATCTTAACTATCATCAATTGTATGGCACAGCTGGACTGTCCATGACTTGCGCTATAGGAGCTTATTCTGCTCTGCCATGCAATTTGGCAAGCTGCTCTTGGCTGTGCCTGTTGTTGTCCTGGAGAACAAGAGCTATGGCCTGCTAGTTGATACTCAATTCCTTATGGAATATAATGGGATCATCAACTTAAAGGACAGCTACCTCTCTATCTTAGGGTATGAGGTCCCTCTTATCTTTGAAGAGCCAGTTAAAGTTCCCAGGAAGCGCCTCAAGACATGTGCCTTGGAATATCCCACTGGTGTTTTCACTTTAAAATACTGAACCCATTTCTCCAACATTAAGTTTCCTCCTATGGCTTGTCCCGCGTCAGAAGGAATTCCTCTCTTGGCCACTTCTGCGGTGACTATTCCTCCTGGGTATCAGGCTATCCTAGACTCCTAAAAATTATATTAGCTTTCTGAGTGTACATTCCTGGAGTTTTACTCTCCTCCCTTGCTAGGGCGCAATGAACCCTATCTCTGTCCAGGAATCTTGGATGTCTCTCATAAAGACCCTGTTTAATTACTGGTTGCAACCTTAAACGCTCTCCCCATGCATGTGTATAGAGGGAAGGTTATTGGCTATGGCAAGTTTTTGAATGCTCCTGACGTCCTATCTCTCCATCCCTTTGGTACGTTCTAGGACTTTAACTCTCCTGAGGATGAGCCACAATGTTGCAACTGAACCAATGAGAATTCAGTATTTGGAATTGGGGAAGACAACAGCCCAATAGAAAGGACAGAATAATAAGAATAAGGTATCAATTATTATAGAATATTGTGATTAATATACCATATGGGGAAAGCCACAAGGCCACAAGGGGGTGGCATAGTGGGGAGTTTCATGTAAGGTTCAAAGCCAAGGAATAATTTGTGCAGGGATCAGCAAGTTGAATTGGTAACACTCCTAATTAGGATGAAGTACCTGACATTTGATATTTGCCATCAGATTAATCCATGTTGTTAGATATGTCAAGGGGCAACTCATTGAGCGCCCCCTGTGTATTGTAAGATATGTTAGAAGGCAAGTCTGGAAACTTGGTTGCAACAACAAGTCCTATCATTTTTCACCGCCCAAGACTTTCTGCAACTATCTCTGGTTCAACAGAAAGAAGTGCTTGACCTACTAGACCAGTTTTTGGATATCTTTGCTAAAGATAGCATGGATTATGGGTTAGCCAAAGGTGTCATTCACCAGATTGATACTGGTGATGCTCCCCCCTTTTGTACTAAACCCTACTGTTGCAGTTGTGTAGAGGATGCTCAGGTGTCTAAAGAGCTTAAGCAATGTTGTGTTTGGCTCCAGGGGACAACATCCAGGAGGACACAGCAGGAAATCTTTATAACAAAAGATTTGAGGTTCAAAGCTAGCCTTGGGTTAGCCTTCAGGGCAAAAATAAGGGCATGTACCTTAATTTCCTGGGATACAAGATGTGAAAGTCCTTTTGGCAAAAAGGACAGGAAAAAGCTTGAAGATTATTAAAGCCAACGCAAATGTGGATAAACTTGTCTTTATTAGGAGAATTGATTCTACTTAAATAGTAGACAAGGGACAGTGATCACTCATTAGATAGACAGAGTGGCCAAGGGGGTCACGTTGGGATGAGGTCATACCAGGATCAGACAAGGGAAGGTATGGTATTCTGGAATGGGTGGATATTGGCCCAGACCCATTTACAGAAAGCAAGGAATTCCCAAACTCAAAAGCAAAACCAGTCAAATCTTTGCATTTATCATTATTTGAAGGCCATATCAAAATAGCATTAATGGCACAATTTCCAACATCTCCCCCCTCAAGATTGGACACAGGGAGTTGATATTTGCAAAGGAATTTGGAATGGACCCGGGCAAAAGGACGTCCAGAGGACAGCAATTTCACAGTATACTTGACACCCTTCTTAAATGTGACTTCACAGGGCCCAACCCAGAGGAAATCTAGCTTATGAGCTCTACCACCTGTACAATTCTGGTAGTAGAGAACCAGGTTGCCTATTTGATACTCAGGGAGGGGGGCTCTAGCAGCATTAGAGGGGAAGAGCTCCAGAGCCTTGACCTTGTAAGCAGTGGAATAAGCTGTTTCTTGGATGTCAATGATACAATTAGTTAAGTCTTTAACATGGGCCTCAGGATTTTCAGACGCATCAACTTTGATCAAGGGGGGTCCCAAGATTGAGGGGGTGGCGGCTTCACGTCCATACAGCATGGCAAAAGGGGACTGACCAGTTACTTGGTGTCTACTGAGTTGGTAAGCAAAGAGGGCAGCAGGGAGGAACATATCCCAATTGGCAGCGTCAGAGAGCGTGAGCTTCCTCATTATGGACACCAGGGAGGAATTGGCTTGTTCAACAGTTCCATTAGTTGAAGGGTTATATGGCACAGAGAAAGATTGGTGGGTACCCATAGCTTTGACAATAGACGTGATGAGGCAAGCATTAAAATTGGTGCCATTGTCAGAAAGCAGGACTTGAGGGCAGCCATGTCGGTAGAAGATATCTTGCAGCAAGAAATTAGCAGTGGTCTTAGCAGTTATATCTTTTGTAGCTCTGGCTTTGACCCATTTGCTAAAATGGTCTATGGCAACTAAGATAAATTGACACCCAGACCTAGACCAAGGAAAAGGCCCAACAGCATCAATACTCACAGTGTGGAAAGCATGCTTAGGGGGGATGAGCTTGAATTGGTGTTGGGAAGGGCAAGGGCGTTGGAGTTGACACAAATGACAGGAGGCAAGAACATCAGGGATCAGAAGGCGCATGTTCTCCCAGTAGAAGTTCTTGCATAGCCAGTCATGGGTTTTGGCTATACCCCCTATGTCCAGTGTCAATGTGAGCTTGGAGGATAATGGCTATCCTCATGCTAGGGCAAACATAGGGTAGATAGGCATTGTTGATTTTTTTGAAGAGCTGCCTATCTTAAATTACAGTGTCCTTGGATAGGGCTTGTAGCGCCAGTCAAATGTCCTCTGGCTCAGTGGTCCAAGAGTCAGGGTACCCTATTAATTTGTATAGGCAATCAGCGTCAGCAGGGTGGATAGCTAGTATTGGCATCCTTGACAAGCCATCAGTGTTCTGATGTTGGGCCCCAGGACGGTGTATCACAGTGAAATTTTACCCTTGCAGACGCAGAGCCCAACGTGCTAGTTGACCTTCAGGTTCCTTTAGTTGTTGCAGCCATTTGAGGGAGGAGTGATCTGTGACCACCGTGAAGTGGGTCCCATAGATGTAGTGCCTGAACTGTTTTACAGCATGCAGCACTGCCAGACATTCCTTTTCAGTGACGCTGTAGTTCTTCTTGTGTTTATTGAGGACCCATGAAGAGTAGGCTACAGGTCAATCCACGCCTTTGTTGTCAAGCTGGGCTAAGATGGCACCCACAGCTACTCCACTAGCGTCAGTATACAAGATGAACTCTTTATCATAATCAGGATAGACCAAGATAGGAGCCTCTTTGAGCTTGGCCTTCAACGCTTCAAATGCTTGTTGCTGGCTGTCAGTCCACTCAAAGGGGACGTTGCAAAGCAGTTGGACAAGGGGTTCACTCAGTTCAGCAAAATCAGGTATGAACTGTTGGTAGTAGCCCATCATACCAAGGAATACTTGGACCTCTCAAAGATTTGTGGGAGGTAGCATCTTGTTGATGGCTTCCACCTTATTATTCATGGGGCGGATTCCTGTTTGAGTGACCTCATGACCTAAGAACTTGAGTTGCTCTTTAAAGAAGGAGCACTTGGAGGGTTTGAGCTTCAAGCCAGCTTTGCAGATCTTGATGAAGACAGCCTTGAGGTGTTCCAAATGGTTGGTAAAGGTAGCGCTGAATACAGTGATGTCATCAAGGTACACAAGGACACAAGAGAGCTTTAGATCTTGTAGGATGGAGTCCATAGCCTGTTGAAATGTAGCAGGGGCATTGCAGAGTCCTTGGGGCATACAAGTGGGTTCAAAAAGGCCTTCTGAGGTGATAAGTGCAGCCTTTTCTCTATCTTCAGGAGATAAGTCAACTTGCCAGTATCCAGAGGCTAGATCCATGGCTGAGAAAAACTTGGAACCACCCAGCCGTCTGAGAGCATTGTCAATTCTGGGCAAGGGGTATGAGTCTTTCTTAGTGAGAGAGTTCAGGCGGCAATAGTCCATTACAATGTGATGTCCTCCATCCTTCTTCTTGAGGATCAGTAACAGGGAGGCCCAAGGGCTCTGAGAGGGAGCTAGTAGCCCAGCGTCTAAGAGCTGCTTAAGCTCCTTAGATACCTGAGCATCCTCTACCCTACTACAGCAGTATGGTTTGGCACAAAAGGGGGTGCATCACCAGTATCAATCTGATGGATGACCCCTTTAGCCAGGCCATAGTCCATAGGTCCAGAGGCAAAGATGTTGCTAAACTGATTGAGCAGGTCCAACACGTCTTTTTGTTGGATGGGAGACAATTGGGGGAAGTTGGCAGCGGTGAATAAGGAGAGAACTTGAGGATTGTCTTCAGGTAGATTGAAATCACTAAAAGTTCCAAAGGGGTAGAGGGATGCCACTTGTTCTGCCCCCAGTATTTGACCATGCCCTATAACCTGGCCTTGGGTCACCTGCATGGGCAGGGCCATCAGGTTGGCAAGCAGTAATTGTATGGGCTCTTTGTGGGTTTGATCTAGAATCCCTGGACACAGGCAGGGTTCTTTACAGCTTAGGGATTCAGGAGAGTAGAGTTCCAAGAACAACTTTTCAGGTAGTTTGTAAGAAATCTGAGAATCAATCACCACCTGGGAGCCCAGAGGAATGGTGATAGCTGCTGGGGCAAGAAGAGGTACCCCTTCTTCTGCAGGGCAGGAAGGAGGAGGGGTGCGCATGTTGGAGGAGTGAGTCCTATACTTGAGAGAGAAGATACCTGTGGGGTACTCAAGCACGCAAGTTTTAAGACGTTTTCCTGGGAGGCGCAGAGGTTCCTCAAAAATCAAAGGGACCTCATATCCTAAGAGCAAAAGATATCCATCTTGTAAGTTCACAATCCCGTTATACTCTCAAAGGAATTGTGTACCAACCAAGAGGTCATAGCTTTTGTTTTCAAGGACTACAGCAGGGGAAGCAATGAGGAGTTTCCCAAACCTCATGGGTAGAGAGGAGTAGGCACCAATGGCCCAAGTTTGTGCCATGCCAGCTGTGCCATACAACTGAGTGTAGTTGAGGTCAGGGGCCAGCTTAAGTTTCTTCATTAGTTTTGAAGATACTACGTTGACTGGAGAACCTGTGTCCAGGATGGCTTTGATTTTAACCTTTTGGATTGATACTTCCACATGGGTTGTATCTTTCCCAAAGGGGGGCAAGACTGCCAACACATCTTGTGCAGCCTCTAGCTCCTTCTCCCATTTAGCTAACATGCACCTTAAGGCAGGAATCTCCTTATACACAGTCTGCAGTGGGAGAGATACAGTTACGTTTTGGAAGAGAGCTTTGGCTAGCTTGGCTGCTTCCTCAGAAGAATCAACCAAGACGGGAGGTTGATGAGCTTGAGCTAGGTAAGGGCAAGCCACCATGGCTTTGGCTTCACTTGAAGGTGCTTGAGAAGTGGTGGTGGTCTTCCCAGAGCAAAGCTTGTACAGGACAGAGACAGTTTCTGGAACAGCCAGAACAGAATAGCCATAACTATCAGAATCTTCACTATCAGAATCTTCAGGGTCTGAATCACTGGAGAGATTGTGGAATAGGTGAAGAATAGTTGGGCCAGAGGAAGACAGAGCTTCCTCATCAGAAGGAGGATCAGGGGGAGAGGGGAGATTGGTCAGCAGAGAGTGTCTCTGTCTCTAAGCTGACCTCTCTTTTCCCGCCTGTTCCTTGGGGTCACAACCTTCCACTTGGGGATTAGTGCAAGTACGCAAGTGGTGCCCTATTTGGCCACAGTTATGACAACCTTGCCTCTTAGTCTGTCCACCTGAACCCAGCGTCATAATGTGCAGCGTACAAGAGGTAGTCCCAGCATTACTGGCTTTATTTTCACGCACCACTGTACCCCCATGGGTCAAATGCATGTCTTGCAAGAGCGTCTTAATACTCTTTATGGAAGTGAGTGAAGCCTTGTGTGCCTTAAAGTGTAGGCATAGAAGCTGGTTCACTTTCAAAGCATTTGAACAAGCTGTGTAAGCTTCCTGGGGAGTTAACTGTCAACTGGTGATTAACTGTTGGCCTTCAATGTAGAAGCAATCCGCAAACTCAGCCAGGGCTTCCTTGGGCTTAAAGGTGATGTGCATAAATGCATCCTTCTTGACCTCCAAGCTGAGATCTCCTCTAAACTCCTCAATAAGGAGGCGCTTCATGTCCTCCCAAGTGACAATGGAGGGGAGTTTGGGGACCACCACTTCTTGGCATGTGGGATGGAGACAGGTGAGGATATGTTCCTTTTTGAGCTCATCAGTAGCCCTACACATTGCAGTCTTGTAAATTGTTAGAAAGGCAGCAATGGTAGAGGTTTTAGGATCAAATATCTGTTTGAAGGTTGGCTTGTAATTTGGGTTGATGGACAAGGAAGAGGACTGACTGTTGTCACCTGGGTTGAGGATGTTAATGTGAGGATTGCCCTCAAACTTGGATTCAGCAGCAGGTTGTCTAGCCCAGAGGAGTCAAAGGCTTTCCTCTAGGGTATCCAAGGTAGAGCTGTTCTGTCCACTAATATCTCTAGCAGTGGCGGCAGCAACTCCAAATTTGACAATCTTAATTTGTTGCACCAATAAGGTGCCAGCAATCCCGTTGAGGCAAGTAGTCAGGGAAGTGGTCTGAGCAACCAAGGGGATGACCTGTCCATTCATTGTCTCAGTAAAGCAGGAGAGGTTTTGTACCTCTCTTTCCAATGTGTCCTGCCTATCAGCAACATCATTTGTTACTTCTGCAAGCTGATCCAGTGCATGTGCCCAGTTGACCCGGGGTTGGCCTTCCAAACCAGGGCAGCAACCATGATTGTCCTGAGCGGGAGTATTAACAACTTCAGTTTCCTCTTCACCTTCAGACTCAGAGGACAAGTCCTCAGAATTAGAGAGGTGTTGCCTTAAATACTCAATTTTGCCTTGCAAAGTAGCTACTTGATCAGTGAGCAAAGCAATGCAAGGGTCAGGCATAGGTTCAACTAGAGGGGGGTTCTGAACAGAAGATTGATGCCAAGTGGTAGCCTTGAGCTTGGCTATTGCTTCCCATACCTTGGCTTCAAAGTCAGATGGGACCTCAACAGGAGAAGCAGGAGGAGTCACCTCAATAGATGCTACTCTATCATCCACATAACTTTGCACTTGGTATAGAGTGCTGCCTAGTGCAGCCTTATCCAGACCATATTAATGCTGCAGATGGCGGCCCCAAGTATCAACATGAGCTCCAACCAATTCAAGTTGAGAATTAATATGTTCTTGGAATTGGTTAAGTTTGCTAACCAGAGTCTCAAAATCCTGGTGATGCTTTAGCAGAGAGGCCTCAATTTTTCCACGCCACGCTGCTTGATGCTCATCCAATTTGCATAGTTGATCCTTGATGTATCCAGGGAGCAAGGAACAAAGGGAATTTAGTGAGGCAGTCAAGTACTTCTGGGAGGCCAGCAAGTTGCGCTGGTTATCAGAAATACACACAAAGAGACTGTGGGACCATCCTTGATATGCCATATTCTGAGCATGGTTGTTTGAGACAGCAGTGGCTACAGCATTTATAAGTTGGTTCTGGGATCCTAATGCAAGTTGATGGTGAACCAGGGCAGGTTGGATGAACTGGTTGACCAACACGCCAATTGTATCCATGGACTCCATCAGCGGAGGGGGAGACCAAAGTCCAAGAGGAAGGAATACAGGTCTTCAGAAGCATACCTGGGACAGAGACCAGGGATAGTATGCATTGCCACAGTGCCAGAGTGGAGCAGGGAGCAGGCGGCAGCACAAGCCTGCTTGTAGTCAAGAGAGAAAGCTGGAAGGGGGGCCACGCGGGCCCAGGGGACAGCACCAGTACCATGGGAGTTGAGGGGGCATTGGTGATGTCTTCTTCTAGAGGAGGACTAGAAACTTTAGGTTGTTTGGGTACTTCAGAAACAAAGGGAGAAGGACCATAGAATACGTGTGGGAACAGGGTAACCAAGGGGCTTGCAGCCCCTGTAGTGAGCACCATTTTGTTATGTTTGGCTCCTGGGGACAACATCCAGGAGGACATGGCAGGAAATCTTTATAACAA
This sequence comes from Entomophthora muscae, assembly GCA_014839935.2. Taxonomy (NCBI): domain Eukaryota; kingdom Fungi; phylum Entomophthoromycota; class Entomophthoromycetes; order Entomophthorales; family Entomophthoraceae; genus Entomophthora; species Entomophthora muscae. The sequence continues at coordinate 149,767 of QTSX02005778.1, forward strand.
AAGATTTGAGGTTCAGAGCTAGCCTTGGGTTAGCCTTCAGGGCAAAATTAAGGGCATGTACCTTAATTTCCTGGGATACAAGATGTTAAAGTCCTTTTGGCAAAAAGGACAGGAAAAAGCTTGAAGATTATTAAAGCCAACGCAAATGTGGATAAACTTGTCTTTATTAGGAGAATTGATTCTACTTAAATAGTAGACAAGGAACAGTGATCACTCATTAGATAGACAGAGTGGCCAAGGGGGTCATGATGGGATGAGGTCATACCAGGATCAGACAAGGGAAGGTATGGTATTCCGGAATGGGTGGATATTGGCCCAGACCCATTTATGGAAAGCAAGGAATTCCCAAACTTGAAAGCAAAACCAGTCAAATCTTTGCATTTATCATTATTCAAAGGCCATATCAAAATAGCATATATGGCGCAATTTCTGACAAGCAACTTCTAGACGCTGGACTACTTGCTCCTTCCCAAAGTCCATGGGCCTTCCCCTTTCTCATATTGAAGAAGAAGAATGGAGGTCATTGTATTGTGATGGACTACTGACGCTTGAATTCTTTAACCAAAAAGGATTCCTACCTCTTACCATGTATTGACAATGCTCTCTGCTGCCTTGGGGGCTCTAAGTTCTTCTCTGCCATGGATCTGGCTTCTGGATACTGGCAACTTGATATCTCTCCTGAAGATAGACAGAAGGCTGCGCTCATCACTTCTGAGGGATTTTTGAGCCCACTCAAATGTTGCAAGGGCTCTGCAATGCTCCATCTACTTTCCAACAAGCCATGGATTCCATCCTCCGTGATTTGAAGCTCTTGTGTGTTTTAGTGTACTTAGATGATATAACTGTCTTTAGAGCCACCTTCACTGATCACCTGGCCCATCTTAAGGAGGTGTTTATAAAGATTTGTGAGGCTGGACTTAATTTAAAACCTTCTAAGTGTGCTTTCTTCAAGGAACACCTTGAATTCTTGGGGCATGAGGTGAATCAGACAGGAATTCACCCCATGACTAAGAAAGTTGAAGCCATTGAAAAAATGCTTCCACCCACCAACCTGTGAGCAGTCCAAGTCTTTCTGGGCATGATGGGATACTACAGACAATTCATCCCTGATTTTCCAGACACTAGCAAACCCTTGGTCCAGCTGCTGTGTAATGTCCTTTTTGAATGGACTGCCAGTCAATAACAAGCCTTTGAAGCCCTCAAACAAAAACTCAAAGAGGCTCCCATCTTAGTATATCCTGACTACAATAAGGAGTTCATCTTATATACTGATGCTAGTGACCTGGATATTGGGGCTATCTTGGCTCAACTAGATGATGAGGGTGTGGATCACCCTGTATCCTATACCTCTTGTGTACTGCATAAGCATGAGAAGAACTACAGTGGGACCAAGAAGGAGTGCCTTGCTGTGCTGCATGCCATCAAGCAGTTCTGCCACTACGTGTATGGCACCCATTTCACTGTGGTTACTGACCATGCTTTGCTTAAATATCTACAACAACTCAAGGAACCTGAAAGACAACTAGCTAGATGGGCTCTCTAACTGCAAGGATATGACTTCAATTTGCTTTACTGCCCCAGGATTCAACATCAGAATGCTGACAGACTGTCCAGAATGCCCATCCTTGCCCTACACCCTGCTGAAGCTGACCAGTTATATGAACTAATTGGATACCCTTTGTCATGGGAAAATGAGACAGAGGAAGTTTGTGTCACCCTTTCTAAGCTATCTGAGGACACCCTCATTTGTGACAATCAGCTCTTCATGAAAGTACAAGACCACTACTTGCCCTATATAAGGTCTAGTATTTGCCTTTTGTCGGTGCTGTAAGCTCATAAGGAGACAGGACACGGGGGCATTGCCAAGACCCATGCCTGGCTCCAGAAGAATTACTTCTGGTAAAATCTTTGCCTGCTGATCCCAGATGTTATTGCTAGTTGCCATGATTGCCAACTCCAACGTCCTAAAGCCTCTGCTCATGAGTTATAGCTAGTCCCCCCTCAGCATGCATTTCACACTGTCAGTATTGACGCTGTAGGGCCTCTACCCTGCTCCTGCTCTGGCTGCCGCTTTATCCTAATTGCTGTTGATCATTTTAGCAAGTGGGTAGAAGCTTGTCCTACTAAAGACATCACTGCCAAGACAACTGCTGCTTTTCTGCTGCAAGATGTATTCTTCTGCCATGGGTGCCCTCAAGTGTTATTGTCTGATAATGGGACTAACTTCAACGCCAAGTTAGTGACCTCAGTGGTTGAAGCCTTGGGGTCTCCCCAGTCTTTCTCTGCCCCCTATAATCCTTCCACCAATGGGGAAGTTGAGCGCACCAAATCAACTCTGGTTTCTATCATGAGGAAGCTTACTTACTCTGACGCCACCAACTGGGATCTATACTTACCTGCTGCTCTCTTTGCCTATTGCCTTAGCAGACCTTGTACCACCAGGTATTCCCCCTTTGCTATGCTGTATGGTTGTGAAGCCACCACCCTGTTGCTCTTGGGGGGCCCTACTCTCCTCTGATAAGGCCATGAACCCTGATGAGCACATCAAAGATCTAGCCAACCGCATCATTGATATAAAGGCTACTGCCTACACATCTGCCTATAAGACCAAGCTGCTGGAGCTCTCCCCTGATAATGCCGGGAGATCCCCTTGCCTGAGTTTACCATTGGAGACCATGTTCTGTATTATCAACACAGAGTAGGAGGACAAGCTCATAAACTAGACTCTTTGTAGATTGGGCCCTTAGAAATGACCTTCAAGCAAGGATTAGAGTATACGGTAAAACTCCTCTCTAGTGGTCAACCTTTTACTTGTGTGCATGCTAATTTCCTCTGCAAGTATCACCCCCTAAGGCCAATCTAGAGGGTGGCAATGTTGTGAATACCGCCATTCACCATGTTTCAATTTTGCTTTTGTTGGGTTATTTCAAGGACAAATCTCTCTCTTTTGCTTTCACCCTTTGAAATGAGGCTGACTCCAAATTAGGAAATACAATTGTTGAGTTTCCTGATCCTGTGCAACTCACTTTCCCCACTCATGCTTGTGGCAAGTGATCCTACTGTCCTGGTATTGTTTTGTGGTATCACAAACCACTATATAATCCATTTCCTATTTCCCAATAAAATTAAGTTATATTCACATTTTTATCTTTGTGTCTCCACATACTTTGGCGCCTCTCTAGCCATATCTAGTAGATACTATTTATTCAGGGCCACAAGGTAATTTCATAGCCTTCCCTGCCATTCTAACCAAGACTTAGTATGAATCCAATCCTAAGGTTAGGATTTCCTGTTGTGATTCTGTGCCGTGCCTCAGATCACAACACTCCTCCTCCTGTCATGTTCCCTGTTCCTCAATCAAAATGAAGAGGCTTTTAGGTGGATTAAGCTTAAAGTGAAACAGGGATTGCCTCAGGATCTAGAAGATTGAATAGATCTTCTGGAAGTCAACTAATACAATACACCACCTAATGTTGTGACAGATTTTTAAAAGCATTCTGAGTTGCTTATTTCAGACCGCATTGCTTACAATCCAGTTAAATAAAACTGGTTTATTCAATTTGAATTAACTCATTTAAATTTATATACATTATTTTAATTACAATTAAAAACACAGCCTTTAACATTATAATATAATAATGATTTACTTAATAGTATTTATTATAGGAAAAGAAAAATATTTATTAAATATATTTAAATGCAAACAGTTATAAAAAATATATCAACTAATTTGATCAATCATAAAGGTGCCAAATTAGATAATAAAAATAAAGCAAATACAGATACAGATAAATATAAACATATTTTTGAATTATTTGATTGAAAACCAGATCAGGTTTTCCTTGATAAGTGTGGTACTAGTTCAAGCCAAAAATTTGAAGCCATGTGAATACTAACAATTCCATCTTACTTCAGTGGTACCAGTGTCAAGTTTCCTATAATAAAATAGCCTTAGAATATGCTTTGAATAGTTTTCATATTATATTTAAAGTTCTACTCAAATCAAAATGTGATTTGTTGTTGCTTGAGAATAGAGGTGTTTCATTGTACTATTGACTTATGTTTAAGAAAATCAATTTTTTAAATTAAAATAAATTGTAAAAAATAAATAAAAATATATATTTAAAAGTGATTTTATTAATTATTTTAAGAAAATTAAGTGAAGGGTACGTAATTGCAATTTATTTATTACAGAGTATTCAATCTTGTCATATCATCTTCTGTGAGTGTTCTTAATTGAGACCATGACCATTTCTGAGCATTGTGTTTAATTTTTGTGCCAATTGCAAGCAGGGTGAAATTCATTACCCTGGTAATTGCTGTGTGTGATATAAAGTGCAGTGTTATAAGAAAATTTACTAGGAGTGTCTTTTTGGGAAGGACATAGTAGCCATATAGTGCAGCAAGTGCAAATATGTCTATTAGTACATTATTCACTGTTATTTATTCTCATTATGTCTTTGGTTTCTCCAGGGCTATCCAGCAAATATCAAACTGGACCAAGATTTTTTCTTTTGTTTTTAAATATATTTTTATTCTGCTGTGTATGATAATCCTAAGGTAAGTTGAAAAAGGCATCCTCAGGCTGGTATACAGCTCAGAAAATGCAAATAATTTTTTATATTTTGATTAACCTATTTTTATGTGTATTATAAAATCTTATTGTTGAATTTCTTCAGTATATTTTCCTCATTGGCTGTCCAAGCTTTAGTAAAGATAAAAAAAATTATTTTATTAACAACTACTACATGTAATATTTGGCACATAATTCCACATCAAACCTTTTTTATAATAACTTCAGTCATATGTTCTCTTTCTATTTGAAAGTGGATTTCTTTCATACTTTCTTCTTACAAATTAATATTTGTGTAATGAATCTTTTGTACATGTTAATAAATAAATTCATTTAAGTTAATTGAACATTATTTATTGTACAGTAGTTTTAAAAGCTATGTGATGAGCAAAAACACTCATATTTAAACAAAATAAACTCAGATGCAAAAAAAATTAAAGCCAATGAATTTATATTAATTAACAATATATTTAGGCTCACTCCTGTTTTTTTATCTGGTTTCAATTTTCTTTCAGATTAGATTATTTTGTTTGCATCTGAGTTTTTTTCTTGATGCCATAGTTTTTATAACTACTTTAAAAAATATCTTTATTTGAGAAGAAGAAGATATTATATAGTATTTATATTAGCACCAGGGACTTAGTTGGTGTTGCAACCAAGATTGACTCCCTTCCTGCCAATGTATCTTACAATACACAGGGGGCGCTCATAGAGGTGCCCCATGATGTATCTAACAACATTAGACATCTTCTTTCAATGTTGAATTACAGACAATATCTTCTAAATAGGAGTGCTGCCAATTCTATATGCTGATTCCTTGACTAAGATATTTGTAACTCACACTCTATTTGGATCCTGCCACAGTGCCACCCCCTGGTGAGCTAGTGGCTTCCTTGTATGATATATTAATTGCACTATTACAAATAAACATATATCTTATTTCTATTATCTGTCCTTTCTATTAGACTGTTGTCTTCCCAAATCTCAATACTGAACTATAATTGGTTCAGTTGCAACATTGGATGTATTTTTGATGTTGGAAAGTATTATGGTAAATAGTCTTGCTCTATATATAGAAGTGCTCAGCTGTGGTTCTCACATTAAAAAACTTGATTTGCCTTGCTTTTGGGTCTTAGGTAGGTCAAGCTGGGTCACAGGTTTTCTTTTCTGAATTAGAACCTTGCTGGGGTCTTACGTAAAGTTTTAAACATATGGTATTCTATAAAATTGTGAGAGTAGCCTCTTGTTATGTAAATGACACAATTTACCCTGAAGCAATCAACATTTTGATCATTCTATCTCAAGGACACTTGGAGTGCTTGGGTCAAGAAACCATTATTAATGCACAAAAAGTCTGACAGATTCAGATCTAGGTACAATTACATTAATTTATAGCCAAAATCTAACCTAACACAACACCAACACAATAACATCAAATCTGGATATCAATTCCACACTGAGTGAAAAAGAATTCAAAAGTAACCATGTTTTATATAATGGGGAATGTGAATCTCATAATCAACATTCAACCCTTAATTTTTGTCTCAGATCAGTCAAAAAACTATTAAAAAAGAATTAGCTTTGAAGTTAAAATGTTACTTGATATCAAATCTGCAATTGGGGACCTGTGACACATTCTGCTATATTCTGTCCACATTCTAGATAATAAGTGGATTACTTTAAATCATTTGGGATTTGAATTATCTTTTATGTTGCAACCAAGCCAATTAGAGTTCAGTATTTGATTGGGGAAGGCAACAGTCTAATAGAAAGGACAGAAATTAATAGAATAAGGTATTGTTTATTATAGAATATTGTGGTTAATATACTATATGAGGAAAGCCACAAGGACACAGGGGGTGGCATGTTCCATGTATGGTTTGAAGCCAATGAATAACTTGTGTGGGGATCAGCAGGTCAAATTGGCAGCGCTCCTAATTAGAAGAAAGTGCCCGCAGTTTTGATACTGCCTTCAGATTGGTCCATGTTGCTAGATACATCAAGGGGCAACTCATTGGGTGCCCCCTGTGTATTGTAAGATATTTTGGCAGGCAAGTCTGGAAACTTGGTTTCAATATTTAATTTAACTGTGGACAGCCCCAAACTCTTAAGCAGTGCATATGATATCACCCAGCCCCAGAAACAGACTTTAAACCTATTGGAAAGTGAGAAACAGATGTTTGAAACCAAAAAATGACATGCACACATCTTAAATAATAAGGACCAGATGACCCCTAGTTTCAAATCTCAAACTGCAGCTCTCACTCAGATTGAAAACCTAACTATTATCAAGGATATCCAGTCATAATAGAAAGATAATTCTCCTCTTACAAACATAACCCAGAAAAAATTGAGAAACCAGCCTCACTTCAAAATTCAGACCAAGAAAATAATACAGACTCAAGATCCTGGGGCCTCCTAGAATCAAAAAAATTCACAAAAAACAGAACATAACCAAGGATTGTCCAAACTGTCACATGCCATCCTATTTCAATCCTAGATCAAGTTTCAATCAAACATTTAATTTTGGCCTCTCAGTTAAATATTTCAATCAATTTGATATAGATAAAGATCCTCTGAAGTGATGAATCTTGTGTTATCATTGAGCCTAACCTCTATATGTTAGAAAACTTCAATTAAATCAATATCACTCTTCAGTAAATGAGTAAGATCATGATTCTGACATTATTTTTTCTGTATGAGAGATCATTCATGTTCCTATTTTAGAAGTTACCTGACTGGATCCAACCTATATTATGAAACGTTTTTTATTCCAAACCAAGAGCATGTTTACTTCTAACACCCTAGACTTAATCCATATTAGGTACTGGTACTGATCTTGTTCACTGTCATATAATATATCTTGGGCTATATGTAGACTGCTTTGGGAAATTCAACATATAGCTAATAAGCTAGACTAATGATGATAATCTGGGATGTGGCCTTCTGTCTCACAGGCTTCCCCTTCAGTCAAATACCTTGACTCCTGCTTTCCTAGTTCCCATGATGTATAGGTATCAGCAATTCTATCCCTGACTTGAATATGGCTGTCAATAATTTTATTATTGAGAATTTACCCTAAGGATCATTATTTACTAAGAACATGGCCATTAATGACTTAATGAATGGGTCCAGAAGCAAGAATCAAACTCAACCCCTTAAACTTGACCTTAATGTTAATATCAAGAAGGAGCTACATCTCAGCATACTGATTTATAAGGTTCTAATTGAGTAAGTGCTTCAAATAATATTTTAAATTGCTATCTGTATCACAAAATACACATATATACAATTTCATTCTGATTGGTTAAATTTCCAGCACTTGATGTCCTCTAGCCGCTATAATATTAAAGAACGTGAAGCAATGGCTTGTTTTAAAGCATATGAGACATTTAACCTCCAATTTTCTCCTAACACACTATTATTCCACTACTTGATCCTATTGCATATCAGTTTCAACCAAATGATTGTAAAAAAAGCTTATCCTTCTGTTTTCAGATCTTCTGGTTTAACTTTAATTTAGGGAAACCTAAATTTTCATACTCTAAACCTCAATGATCTTTTCCTTGGTTTCTTCACCCTTAACTCTATTTAAGGAGGCTAAGAATTATCTATCACCTTGTTCTAGCAATACTAAATCCACTTTTATCTTTCTATTTCCTTCATTATTTTCTTCTTACTACAATGGTCTGCTCTCTATAACAAGAGGGAATTTATTCCTTCTTCTCTACCTTATCCTCCTAGCTCTAGGGGGGACATCAAAGGAAAACTTCACTGTACAGACTGATTGGTATAACTCTTCTCCCATTGAAGCTCATACAGAAGAAGATTTATCTCACAGCTGGTTCAATAAGAGCACTGGTCAATGGGGGCACAAGTACAACTATAAAAAAGATCCTCATAACCGCCCTGTTGAATCAGAGATGGACCTGGTGCGTCCCCACACCTCTTTCTGCCTTTTCTCCTACTTAGTTAGATACTACCTCTTAGGTAGATTCAGTTTCCTGTTGGGCAGATTCTTCTTTGTGAGGAAATTTTATCATATTTCTATGGTTACCTTGCCAATTGGGTCTATGATGGCAGGTTTAAATCTGGGGGCTCTAGCTCATAAAGTAGGAAAGCTCATCCCTGCAAGGTAAATCCTTGACATAGGTTCAAGAGTAAAAGGCTTTTTTTTAAAAAATGATTTCAAGAAACTGTGAATTAATTAAATTTTTCCATTTCAATTTTAAATTATCATACCTTTTTTATCAGGGCCTACATTAAATCAATCATTAAACTTCAAATTCACTGTAAAATCCATACCAATAAAATATCTGATGTCTAACAAACTTGTTTAGAATGTATGAAAAAATATCATTTGGCATTATAAGTAAAAAAATGTTTATTTTATCAGATTGATTCAAAATAAGAATTTTCAATCTAATGCCTAAGGTATACTACTAAAAAATGATAGAACTAATAAATCTATTATAGTTAAATAATAATATTAAGAGGTAAATAAATTGTTATCATAGAACAAAAAGGACTAGTTGGCGCAATGGTAGCGCGTCCGACTCCAGATCGGAAGGCTAGGGGTTCGACTCCCTTACTGGTCATTTTACTTTTGTTTTTACACTAACAAGCATGATTTGTTGAATAAATTACATCAATCATTATATTGACAATATATTATAGTTCAAGTGATATCTTTAAAATATCATGAGTAAAAATTTAATGAGTATGTTTTTAAATTGATAAAGATGTAGCCATATATCATTATTGCTTTTAGGTACATAAATAGAGCTAAAAAGGTTCAAATGAATATAAACCTTGTTGTTGATTTATAAAGTTATTAAGCAACATGGTTTTTGGGACTTTTTTAAATTAAAGGTAATAAAAGACTATTTTTAATATGTGCTTTAAGCCTTCAAATATAATAAATTAACATACAATGATATAAGGGTTAACACTATATTTGTTTACTACAAAGCAATGTGCTTTAAACAAGATTGTCAAAACAGTGGGGTCAACCCATGGCAAGGTTTCACACAAGAGACCCAATGCCACTCAATCTGACTTCTCCATGACCCATAGTCAAATGCAAAAGTCAACTCAAATTATCAAACAAGGAACTAGTGATGATTTCAACCAAGTGGTAACTCAATTTAGTGCTTCACTTATTAGCAGGATCAAGTCACCCCCTTGTCAAATCCAAATGATTGATCTACACAATCTTGTTCCTCCTAAAATAATCCACTGCAATTATATAATACCTCATATTACAATAAAGGCATTATCTAGTTTTCAGACATTTTATCATGTAACTCTGCTAATATAGCACAGTTGCAACAAGATGCAGTAATTTTCAGAGATGATGAGATAGAAAAACTAAACCAAGTGCAGAGTGCATAAAATGAATTGTAAGTAAACTAATTTCTATTGTTAATTTGGGTTGTCAATTTTTTGTCTGTGACTTTGGTGCACCCTATGCTTGGCTTTATTTGTCTAACTCAAATCTGACATGTATGTCTTATAATACAAATTATGATATTTTTACATGAGAGAATAATAAACTATATATATTAGTTAAACTGTAATGTAAAAGTATGAAAAATGTATAAATGCAAATCCAGAATCACTTTGTCACTAAGACCAACCAGCCTCTGACAAAAACTATCAAATGATTGGGGCATTGTTTTATCAGAAACATGTGATTTTGGCTTATAAGTTGAATTTAGTTTTGGATAGGATGAGATTTTAAATAATCAAGTAAAATATCACATCATATCTTTTTTTAATAGACCCCAACTGACAAAAATTTAAATCAATTATACTTTGGATACCAATATATATATTTTTTCCATCATAAAAATTATTTTCATTAATGTAATATGATTATGCACTATTTTTAGGAAACACTATTATTCTCAAGAATAATCTGATTGTATTTCAGGACATCCAAAACATTAAAAACATTATATCTACAAATGAAACCATAATTATAAAAAATAAACCAATATGTTTTCTCCTCTTATTGATTATAATATTTGATGTAAGATTCATTATTTATACTGTAGATTCAAAACCTGTAAGGCAAAATGTAGAATTGCAAAATCTTACATCCAAATTTCAAATCACAATTGCAAGCAACTCAGCTGAGTTAAAAATATTAAAAATTAATAATATCACTTATATAAGTTGAAATCTTCTGCTTTTTTAATTTTTTATTGCAAATATCAAATCCTAAGTTGTAAAGTTACTCTTCCCCCTGGCCCTAGATAGGGCACTCTTACCCTGTCAAAAAAAAGAAAGCCTCCCAAAAATTGACTAAACCTCTTAATTCTTTGTAGGATTTGGTACATACAGTGGATGAAAGATTTGTACTGGCATACTCCACAGACCCCCTGCTTCTATTGCTCCTCTATGGGACAAAAATAGGATCAATTTGGACTATCTACTGACCTGGTGTCAACTGCTTTTGAAAACTATAAGGGTCAACCAATCAAAATGTTCCACATCAGCATCAAAAATTTCAAATTTATCTGGAAAAAATGGGTCCCTGAAGTATCCTATAGGTGTTGATCAATCAGAAGTTAAGCCAAAAATTATTGAGAAACCATCCAACACCCGTGACCTGAGTTTGCAAAAGTTCTCCCACAGCCAATTGGATTCTTTCTCCTTGTTTTTGTGGCTTCTCAAACCTCATTTCTGACCTTTAAATTTTACAAGGAAGACTTTCAGTCCCTTGCTTGATTATTTTCAAATTTATTAAAGTTTAGCTTCAAGATATCTTATTGAGACAATCCTCTTTTAAAAAATTATTTTGTAAATTTTCCTTTTAAAAATTTCCCTTCTGAAGCCTGCTTCTTTGGCTTTCTCAGACCTTCCCAGTGCCCCAATAGGTTTATTAGTGTTAACAGTGTTGTTTTACCTGACCTGAGCTTAAAGTTTGAGTTCAAACCTAAAAATAAAGTTTAAAAATTATTATAAAATCTAGTTAAAAACTTAACCAAACTGCTCCTGTCTTGCCTCCAACTTCAAACCTGCTTTTTTTACATTAAGGCTATCTACTTCATTTGGATTGTTATTGCAGTATCTGTTTTAAAGCCCAGACACTGACAATTTCTTCAAGGTATCTCTGGTGCTTTTTGCTGTTCCTGCCACCCCCTGTTATTCTTGGACTTTTCCTGGGTAATATTTTGAAGGGATTCAGAATATACTGGTCCCTTTATTAAACTCTGTGGCCTTGACTGTGCTCCCTGCTCTGATGCTCCTAAGGCTTAATAAACAGTTCTTTGAGAGGACTTGTCCTCCTCAGCCTGTTCTGTGGCTGAGATTCCAGTTGTTAGTGAATGGGATGGAAAATTTCCCCACTTGTTTTAAGAGGATCCTCCTGAATAGAATTAACCTGGTGCAGGCTCTGACTGTGAGGATCTTTCTTTGGAAGTCACCCTGTTTCAATGGCAACTTCCCTTGATAGTATTGCTTTATCTTTGCCCTCATTTTCTCCTGAGCTATCTCCCAAACCAGACATTCTTTAGCAAGACCTTGCTCCCAATAGCTGTACCCCTTGATTGATGTCTAGAATTGTCTTGATGGGTCTGAAGGTCTTTTTTCCACAAGTCACTTTGCCTTCCTCTCTCTGGACTCTTTTTTGAGTGGCCATCCCAGTCATCTACTGGATAACATACTAGTGGTTTGTTTCCCCAGTATGGGAGCCAGACTTAGCTAGTTTTTCCGCCCTCTCTCACACAAGTGCAGATAATTTAACTAGTATAAGACAAAACTCAAAAAATAAATGAGGGATACATTTTCAGATATGTGGGGCTATAATGTAAAATCTGAATTTTTTAATTCAATTGAGTTGAAGACAACATGAAATAATTAATGATTATAAAATTGTGGGATTTTCAAATCCAAGAACCAAATTTAAAAGCATAAACAAAGTAAATTTGAAATAAATTTAATTAATGCCCATCACAAAAGGGGGTCAAAGGATATAGAATAGATCTACACTATTTCTTTTTGGAAATCACAGGAATTCTTAAATAATCACCCAATTCCATTTTAAGACAGCCATAATTTGATGCCTACTATTCACTGAACTAGACAAACTTAACATTTGAATAAATGTGAGATTAAGATGATTGACCACAAATAACTAGGCTAATCATTGTCATCAGATCCTGTATATTGCATGCCACATTTTCACTAGTTTGATACCCCTTAAATTTTAATTCCACATCACATAATTTCTATTTTATATTACATTAGTTTTCAAACTTGTTGAGATAAACAAATATTATTCATTTTAGAATGCATAGGTTTAGTCACACAACAAATTTCAACTGAAACCAGTTTAAGGGCAATTTACTCAATAAAAATTATATTTATCTAGGGCCAGAAAACAAAAATAGTCAATCACACAGCAAAATTAAATTCAAATACCAAATCCCAAAAATGAGATAGCAAACACATTAAACCCATATTCAAAACAAACACAAACCAGTCACAAACTGAAGCAATCTACATAAAATGTGATAATGAGTGTGTAGCAAAAATGATACAAACAGAGATAAATGAGGTTCAGTCAAAAAATTGATGAGTTCAAACACAAAACAACTCATTTTTTGAAAATCTTGTTTATTTTTGGGACTCCAAATAGAAATATTGTATTTCTGGAGAAAATTGACTAAAATCTATTCAGGGAACTACATCTTTGTTTTCAATGTATGTGCTTCTAATTTTGGCCATTTATTTATGAGAAAATATCTCAAAAAGGAGCACATACTTAAATAAAATTAATACCCTGGAAATACTTTTCTTTTCTGTTTTTAATAGAATTTTTTTGTTGCTTTTTGTTTACAATGAGTTTCACAAGTGAAGATAACTTTGACATTGTAAAGGAGCAGTACCAGGAGTACCTCTAAGCTCAGGCTGCTAATCATGGGATCACAACTGTCACGGCCCCTGTGTACACTCACCTAAACTTAAGTCACAAGGAGGTCAAGTTTTAGGTATCATCAGGCCCATCCATGGGTGGCTTTTCTGACAGCTAGTATTATGAACTCCAAGACCATGCCTAACCCAAGCTTGTGCCACATTTTTGAGACTGAGCAACTGTGTCCCCCCTCTAACCCAATCCAATCATCAATTGACAAATTGGGCCAATCAGAGCAAGCTCTGCCCAATCCAGGTCCCCTTATGCCCAATGGGCCAAAAAAACAATGTCTAGTAATCAATCAGGTCATAGAGGAGATTGTGAGGCTCAAACATAGTGGTGTGACATTTTCCAAATTTTTCACCCATCTACAGTTTACTGAGGCAGAAATAAGATGTGAATTCTGTGATCTCTTAAAGAGAGGTGGTGAAAAGCTGATCAATAAGCCAAAGAAGCAGGTCAAATCCCAGATCAAGGATTCCTATCATATAATGCTTACCCTACTCTAGCAGGAGCTTACCTCCAAATGACTGAGGTCTGTTGTCTAATTGGGCTCCATGGCATATTCATTGCCTGCAGCACTGCACAGCTCTGGATGCATGAGCTTTCTGTTAGTGTTTGGTTCTGATCAATTGACCAGCTGATGAGTTAAATGATGGCTCTGATTTTCCCTAAGACCCTGTGATTGGTGTCATAATTACCTGTTGCCTGTCTAGTATTTCAGAAAATATGATTTTTATAGCATACTAGGTGGTTGCCCTGTCCAAGGACAGAATTAAAGTTGAATTTAATAAATCAATTAAATATATTTTATTGTACTTTTAAGCTTGAATTACTTATCATATGTTTGATTAAAATTTTGTTTAATTGCTTTATTAAAAGGTCATTTCAATTATATTTTTAAATTTAAAAATAGAATTGTTCATTCCAAGTATAAATAAAAACTTAATCTAAATAAGTGTAGTATGACTATTGATTTTAGTAAAGCTAAAATAATTATTTTAAAATTTAGTATTTGATTTTTTATATCCTTCAAAAAGTAGAGCTAATCTGTAGCTTTAAAATAAGCTATTGGACATCAAAATTGGCTTAGCATTCACTGAGATACATTGATTTTAGTTTGTTAGTGTATATTAAAAGTAAATTTAGATAATATAAAATTGAGTCTAAGCCTTTGATTATGACGTGAATCCAAAACCAGCACTTAACTATATATCTCAGCATCTAGAGCAGCTAGAGCTATCATGTTTGGTACCATTTTGATTGAAATCATCTGAAAAATTAATCTGCATCATTTAAATTTCATGAAAATTATTATATTAAATCATAATTTTATCATAGCCAGTTTACTCCACTGATGTTCTTTTGGGATGAAGCTGTGGCAAGCAATTTTACTCTGAAACAATATGCAGCCACTTGGATCAGGTGATGCATACAATTGGAATATTCTATTATTTCACTTGAATAAAAAAGAATTTCAAAATTTCCAAGCCAACCATCTCCTTCTTTAAACTAATATTTATATTATAATTTAATTTTTATTGCTTTAAATTGACCAAACTCTCTTTTTGTTGTCAATTCAATCCTCAGCATAGAGCATAACCATCTAATCATATATAAGGATCTCAAACAATTGCTGCTTCTCTTCCAGTTTTAATCCACCCATTCTAGAGTTGGGTAATCTATACAGATAAACCTCTTTAATATGGCTGTATAAGGCTAGTCACTAATATAAAAATCAAGTAGTTATTTAAAAATTTATATAATTTTGAGTGGCTTATATTTCAGTTCAACATGATTTAGACCACACTCTACTGAATTCAATCTGTGTACTTTCAAAGATGCATGTAAGGGATTGAATGTGAGGATAAGCCAAATTGAGCTTTTGGCTTAATCATCAAATTTTAAAATTAAATTACAGAAAAATTAATTCAGTCAAATCCCTTACAGCTTGAGCTCACTTGAGGTGACATTATATGCAGACAGACAGACAGACAGACTCACTTTTATATATATTAATTGGAATTATATAGTGGGAGTGACTCATGATAGGAGGAACATGATTGTGATGATCAATTGGTTGGATGGTTGGAGGGGTGGCTTGATATAGATTGTCAGGGATCCATCCTGTGGGGGGTTCTTGAGGATTTGCAGGCAGAAAGCCTGCAGGCTCAGAAAAGAGGGCCCACCAGAGGATAGGAGCTAACTTTACAATATATGACAAGGACTTGCCTTTAATGACCCAGGGCCCGTTGAAAGGAACCATAGAATCCACAAGACTAGTTAGAGTGATGTACATTACTCTAAATAGTTGTGTTGAATTGGACTCATTGGCTGCCACAGATTCTTGCAGGCGGTTGGGTCGCAGGGTTAGAGGTGGGGTCATTGGAACGTGGTAGGCTGAAAGGTAGTTATATTTATCTTGGAATAGCAGAGGGGGCACAGTTATCCAGGATCCTTCTCAGCCAATAATCTCAGTTACTTGGGTTCTGGCTTTGGGGGTTGTAGATCAGGATTTCCTCTAGAGTAAACTCTGAATATGCTGGGTTGGGAAATATTCTGTGAAATGTACCAGGCCAAAGGGCGCTCTGGGTGGTTGATATAGTTTGGGTGGACGGTCTGCGGGTTCTTGGGGTTGATGGACGTGAGGATGAGGCCGCAGAGGTTAGCATGAAAATGAAAAAGAACTAAAATCAAATACAGGATGACTTGTTGAACCAAAGGTTCATGTCACTTTATTGCAAGAATGGCAATGGGTAGTTTCCTGGCAGCCCAGGATATAAGTATGCCCAGTTACCATGGGCAAACTTTTGCAATTTCCCTTGGGCCTGGTGATGCTGTCTACCAGGGTTATGCTGCCATTGATGGCATCCATTGCAGGAGATATTTAATTGGATGGATTGAAAAGAGAAGACTCAAATTTCACTTTTGGGTTGCAGGATTGGTCATCCTTGGGTGGCCTGTGTTCCATGGGAAGTTTCTTTGCTTCCCTTGCTGCAGTGGTCCAAGTTATTTTAGGGTCCTTGGCTTGGCCTGCGCTCTCATTGGCGGGCTTAACAGGAACCTTTAGTGTGAAAGGCCTCAATGCATGTAATTTTAGCTCATCAAGTCTCAGGAGATTCCCTGAAGTCAAATACTGCTCTGGTTTGAACCCTAAAATCCTTCAGGCCGCCAGCCCGCAATTTTCTGGGGTTCAAATCCCGTAGTTGAGGTTTTTTCACAAGCATAGTTAGCAAGAGTTTGTCATTTGTGACATCATCCCCTTCTCTCCTGGCGCCCCTCCTTACTTGCTTTCCTGTCCAAGTATTGCTGTATGGCTTTGTGTGCGTTGGTCAGGTTGGATACAGGTTCCAAGGTACTCTCTTTAAGGGGGGTAGCCTGCCCATTTGACATAGTATTGTGGGGTCTTGTAGTGTAGGCGGTGTCCATGGATATAAAGACTTTGTATTTATCAGCATGCCCTTATTAGATGGGCAGGGGGTTGGATTTGATCTTCTGGCGGGGAAGCAAGGTGTCTTCTTACTTGAACAGCAAGGATTGGTGGAAGATGTTGTGGTTTGTCCAAGTAGCTGGCAGGTCCAGTTTGTACACCACTTCTCCTATTTGCTTGACAAGCTTATAAGGGACACAGAGACAGTGGGCTAGTTTCCTACTAGGCACATGTAAGGAACTGTTCTGGGAGTCAAGGTAGACCTTGCCACCTATTTCTAAGGGGTTCCCAGGGATCATTTTCTTGTCAGCAAACACTTTGTAGGTCTTGACAGAGCAGGTTAGATTTCTAAGGCAGGTTTCTTGGGTGTCATGTATTTGTTTAATCCAGGTTTTCCCTGCTGTATTCTGTTCCTTGCTGCTGATGCTAGGGTCCTATGATGGATCAAATCTGTAGTTGACCTTGAAGGGGGACATACATGTGGATGCATGGTCTTTGCTGTTATAGGCGTATTGTGCCATGGGTAAAATCTCTGCCCAGTTGTCTTGGTCCACGTTGGTGTAGCATCAGAGATATTGTTCCAGGATTTGGTTGACCTGTTTGGTTTTTCTGTCTGTTTGTGGGTGGTAAGAGGTTGACATAAAGCGTTTTATTCCAAGGTCCTTCATTACTTGGGTTCAATAGTATGAGGTGAACTGGGGTCCTTGGTCAGTGATGATTTCTTCTGGTATGCTGTGCTGCATCAATATGCGGTTGTGGAAGTGTCTGGCAGTCTTGGCTGCTGTAAAGTGGGTGGTGATTGGGATGAAATAGGCCATTTTGGTGAAGCACTCTACCATGACCAGGATTGCTTCAAAGGAGTTTGAGGGGGGAAGCTCTACTATGTAATCCATTGATACCAATTTCCAGGGTCCAGAAGGTATGTCCAAAGGTCTTAGCAATCCCTCTGGCTTAGTTCAATGTGTCTTGGTTCTTCCACAGGTTTCACAACCATTAATGTAGGCAGTTACTTCTTTGTCCATGCCAGGCCATGCATAGTGTTGTTTGATGCTCAGGAGGAACTTGTGTCTATCTGGGTGGCTGGCAATCTCTGAGTTGTGCTGGTCAATTAATATATTGGTTTGAGTTGGGACCTTGGAGACATAGATTCTGTTGTGGAGCAGCAGAATGGTGCCTTTCAGGGAGTAGCCTTTTTTTGAGTAAAGAAAATCAGGATCCTATGCCAGGGAGTTGACTAGTTTGGTTGAGTAGGTGTCCTGCTTCTGTGCTTCTATCATGTTGGGTTTACTGGCAGCAATTATCAAGTAATTCAGTTGTATACCTAGAGTGACAGGGTCCAACAGTGTGTGGGTGTTGTGGTCCTTGGTTTCTGTGGAGGAGGGAATCAGGTCAGCCCTTCTACTCAGGGCGTCAGGTACCACATTCACTTTTCCTGGCTTGTAGTCTATGGTCAAAGTGTAGTTGACCAAATCTAAGGCCCATCTGGCCTGTCTCTGATTCAGCTGTCTAGCTTTAAAGAAGTAAATCAAGTTCTTATGATTGGTTAGGACCTTTACTGGGAATTTGGCGTCACTGTGGTTCTTTTCTTAATGGGCCTCTAAGGTCAAATCAGGGGAGTCCTTACCAGAAGGACTTAGTGGGCTGTGAGAGGGGTGTGCTAACTAATAGCACTTATGGGAGGAGGCAGACATGAGGTCTGTCTTATATACCTGATAAGAGGGTAGAGGATAGAGGCATGAGGGTGTGTTCTGGAAATGAACACAGATTGGTTATAGCACTTACTGTAGTGCAACACTATCTTAGCAATACAGTAATCTATATCTATGAAGGTATTGGTAGAGCATCTATAGTACATACCACAGTAAAGATAACTCATAGCAATAATGATATTCTATAACATAAGTTGTGATGGAGCAGACAGGGCTGTCTGAACCTTGCTCTTTCTATCAGAAGAATGGGAGGCAGCAGGTATACACCAAGGTTTCCTAAGTCCACAATAGGAGAAGGAAGGGATAGTGCTTGTGGTTAGGCCTGGGACACTATCCTGGTAAGGGCACTAGTATAGAAGGGGGACCTTCCTGTCACCTTTGGCCTCTGCAACAGAAATAGCAGGGGCTTCCAGAGGAAAGACATGGTTAAAAGACACTATCTAAACAGTAGAAATGTCCAGCTAAGTGCAAAGTGCAATATATGTCAAAAGATATAGATAAAAGTGGGTCAAAGTGGGTCTTGTTTATTGTGAATTATAAGGGACTTATATATGTACTATTATGTACTTGGATGAAAGTAGGGAATCAGCTTAAAGGAAATGCATTTATAGTTTCAGAGTAGAGAATATAATAATACCAGAGCATTGATAATGTATGGTCAAGAGTATCAGGAACACATAGCATTTGCAGCATAAGAGAATTCAGAGGTTTCAAGAGGTTCAATTATCAGATGAGAGGGTTCCATCTCAGACTAGAGGATCTAATACCTGTGAACATTAGGTAGTGCCCCTTGGATAATGCACATAAGATAGTGTAATGTAAACAGTGCACCTTTGGTAGTGCACATATGCATTTTCACCTTAGAGTGCTATTTTCTGGCATCACAGCCACATAGGTACCAGCGTCAATGCTTCAGGGTCTTCATTATAGCTAGCATCTCCTTGTCATATATTGGGTAGTTTCCTTTAGCAGGAAGCATCTTCTTGGAGTAATATGCTACAGGATGTAGCATACTATCCCCCTCCTTCCTAAGAAAAACCCCACCCACCGCAAAGTCAGACACATCTGTCTCCGTCACAAAAGGTTTAGACTAGTCAGGCACGGCAAGGACAGGGGCAGATCTGAAGGCCTTCTCCAGGGTCTCAAACAAGGAGGTGCAATAATTGGTCCAGACAAACTGGACTTTGTCTGAGCAGAGTCTGATCAGGGTTATGTGATAGCAGAATTTTTTTATGAAGTCTCTGCAATAGTTTGCTTACCCCAGGAAGCTTCTGACATCTTTCTGGAACGTGGGAGTAGGCCAGGAGGTTACAGCGTCAACCTTGTCCTGGGCCATTGAAAATACTCTAGTATTTACAATGTAGCCCAGGAATTTCACCTCTGGCTGGAAGAATTTGAATTTTTTAAGTTTCACATGCAGATTGGCTTGTGAGAGTTTGCTCAGGATTAGGTCCAGGTGGCGTAGGTGCTCTTCTTGAGTCCTACTGTAGATGAGGATATTGTTGAGGTAAGCCACACAGAATTAGTCCAGGTATGTACCCAGGACTGAGTTGATAATTTGTTGGAAGTTGCTTGGAGCGTTGCATAGACTGAAAAGCATTACCAGGTATTCATAGAGTCCATACCTGGTCTTGAACGCTGTTTTGTATTTGTTGCCTTCTTTGATACAGATTTGGTTGAAAGTGTCTCAAAGGTCAATCTTGGAGTATACCTTGCGCCCCTGTCAGGACATTGTATAGGTCATTGGCGTTTAGAATTGGGTATCTGTTCTTCACTGTGATGTCATTTAGCCTTTGATAATTCACGCACAGGCACATTTTGTTGTCTTTCTTGCCCACAAAAAACATGAGCAATGAGCAAGGGCTCTTTGATACACAGATGAAACCTTTCTTGGACATGTCCTCAATATATACCTTTAGGACCAGCTGTTTCTTGTGATTGTAGCTATAGATGGGGCCATGCTGGGGTTTGGTACCAGGTAGGAGGTTAATGGCGTGGTTTTACTCTATATGTTTGGGGAGTTGGGTTGCTGCTTCCTCACTGAAGACCTGGCTCCACTTTTCTAGTGGGGCAGGCAGGGCACCAACACTGGGCTCCATTTTCAGGGTCAAGAGAGTGTTGGGTTTCCTTATGATTGGGCCCAGCTGGAACAGTGCTAAGTTGCACAAGGTGGCCTCTTTTAGCACCACTTTCTGGCTGCAGAAGTTTAAAATGGCGCCGTGCTTTTGGGACCAGGAGTTGCCCAGGATCAGCAGGTGGGGAAGTCCATTCAGGATGATGTGGAGTGCCAGGTAAAAATTATGACCAATCTTTAGAGGCAACTTGGTTTCAGACCTGAAGCCAAAATCATGAGAGCTATTTCCCATGATCACCTTAACACCTTTGGTGGTAGCCTTTAGTCCTAGGTCCTTTGCAAGTGTAGTGTCAATGAAGCTTTCTTCAGCACCTGTATCAATGAATGCTTCAATAGTTTGGGGTTGATAAGAAGGCATTTACTTTGACTTGGATAAACTTGTAAGACTGGGTGGAGGTATTTATTTGTGCTAGGAAAACTTTAAGACCACCTTTCTTAGGGCACACCTTGGTGAGGTGGCCAGGTTTGTGACAGTAGAAGCACGGCCCTTCACAGTAGTGACATTACAACTATTCAGGGGACATCTCTTGTCTGCTGGGTGTCTGGGCGCGGTTAGAGCATAGTGCGGCAGGGGGGGGCACCTTCTTGGTTAAGGCTAAAACCTCTGCACAGGAGGAGTAACTCATATAGGCCAAGAATGGGGGGATGGTGCTTGAGGAGTTCTTTCAAGGCAGGGAAAGCTCCTTGGCAGTACAGGATGGCAGATAACTTGTCTTTGAGTTGGATTCTAGTTTTCAGTTTTAGAAACTCATCAGTGTAAGCTTGAAGGGTGCAGGCTTCTTGCTTAATATCCAGTAAACTGATGAGGGATGGTGGTGGGTTTCTTGGTTAGTGCCATTAGCCATCAGTTTGTTTTCAAATTGGGAGTAATACAAGCAGACTTGACCCACCAACAAGGTTCCAACCAAGCAGATTTGTGACCTGCAATCCAATTTTTCAGTGACCTGTAGCCAAGATAGGAAGTCAACTCAAATTAACAAATCCATTAACATGAACAAATGATGATCCTCTACAGTGAATACCTTGTTTTGGCGCTTGACTCATTACCAGGATCAATCCATCCCCTTCACCATCCAACTGTGTGATCAACAATAATGTTCCTACTATCCATTGATTCACTATGAATATATAATTACTATCTCTCAATAAAAATTATTATCTAGTTTCTAAAAAAATTTCCCCTTGTAGCTCTGCTAAAACAGCACAGTTACAACATTGGTAGCAGAAGTAGATCCCCCATATTACTTTATTCCCCAAAATTCTGCCTGTTGCCCATACTTGCCGCGGCCAACAAATCCTCAATAGAATCATGTCTGGCCTCCTGCTAGACTAGACGCCGTACACACCAGGTGCAAAATAACTGATGGCTTTGTACCTTACCAGAAAACAATGATCCTGCTCCCTGCCTTCAACGCCCTGTCAGCGCAAGGTTCTTCCAGGCACCTGCCACCATGCCCTGAGCAACTGAGGACAGCGTCATGCCAGTCTATGTGGCCCAGAGACTTCAAAGTGCTGCCTTGGAACCTTTTGCTGGAGCCAACAACAACAACACTGCAGCATGGATTCAATCTGCCCAGAGCGAGCTGGCCTGAATGGAATGCCCACAACAATTCTGGATTGCAGAGATCTCCATCCAATTGACACATTACACTAGTACCTGGTGAAACAAGTGGCATGAAAAACACACAGTGAAGGATTGGGACACCTTCAAACAAGACTTCTTGGCAATATTTGTGCTGAAGGACACCACACTTATGATCATACACCAAGTAAAGAATCTAACACAAACAGGCACAGTTAAGGAGCTCACACACACTTACAAGAAGCTCTGACTATGCGCCCCCTCAGATATGGCTTTTGACACTCCAGCTACCCACCTCATGTACTATGACACACTCAAGTTGCATGTAATGAGACACATAAATCTGGACCAAGTAACCAACTTACAAAGTCTGTATAGCAAAACAGAGAAAACAGAACAGATATCCAACACTCTTCACAAAGCGCAAACTGGAAAAAAAGAGAAACTCAAAGATTCTCACCCAGATAGACGCCCCAACCAACCACCTTCTGGGAACAATAACAGCAGTTCAAACCACAAACCTGAAGGATTGAATGGGCATGAAAACAGGAACAATGGCCAGTCAAACTGCACCCTTTTCTGTATCACTGCCACACAAGACAACCAAGACAAGAGAAAAGCCTGGGGAGAGCACTAAGCAATCCAAGCTCTCCCCAAACAAGTCCTGACTCACCTAACAATGAATACCAACTTGAGGATGTGGACCAATGTCCAATGATCCAAGTATCCTTGCAGGATCTGGTACTGTACACCATTGCCAGAAATCCCAATAAACTGATGTCCTATCCTTTCTTTCTTTGAAGTTACACAGGCTCTGCACTCCTGGACTCTGGTGTAGATCAAACACTAGTCAACAGCAGCTTTGTAGATAAGTTCAAGATAGCCACTAATCCTTTGCAAATTAAAAACATGGTTTTAGCTGATGGACATCACATTGCTGTGAAAAGAGAAACTGCCTCATTCTCTGTCATGCTAGAGAACCTACACTCCACTATTCTAGGCCCCATCATTGAATTTACAAAGTTTGACATTGTACTGGGGCTGGACTGGTTGCAGAGGAACAACCCTCATGTAGACTGGGCAACCTCAGTACTGACCATCAAATGTGAAAGTGTCAATCACCAGATCTACCACAGCTCAGTGGACCAACTCTGATGCAACCACGTCTTTATGCGCAACACAGGGACCCAGGACAGAAAATGAGAACCTCAAGCTAATTGACTGGGACTTCTTCCAGTACAAGATAATACACTTCAAGGACCACCAAGATGCTGCCACGCCTCAGGATTCAGAAATTGTAGCCTGCCATCCAGAAATCTTCAAAGAGGCTTTGCCTGGGTTATCCCCAGAGAAACACATTCAACACTCCATCCAACTCAAGGGAGCTGTACCTAAGGTGCAACTTATCTACTGCCTGACCCCAAACAAAGATAACACTCTATGTGCTTACCTCAAGGAAGCGTTAGAGAAAGGACTTATCTGCCCCTCACAGTCTTCTTTTGATGCTGCCATATTCTTTTTAGAAAAGAAAGATGGTACCCTATGCCTAGTCTCATACTACCAATCCCTAAACAAAGTGACTATCAAGAATTGTTATCCACTACCACTCATTGACAATCTCTTTGATGCCTTAGGCAACGCCAAAGTCTTCTCCAAGATAGACCTAACACCAACTATAACCAGATCCACATCAAGGAAGAAGATATCCCTAACACAGCCTTTCATACTAAATACAGGTCATACAAGTGTGTGGTACTCAACTTTGGAATGACAAACACCCTGTCAACCTTTGTGACCTTCATGAACAAGGTGTTTGCTCCCCACATTAGTAAACACACCTTGGTATACCTGGACAACATTATTGTCTATAGCCCCTCAGTAGAACAACATCACAAAGATCTGGAGGCAGTCTTTGCTACCCTGGCACAACACAAGCTGCTAGTCAAGCCCTCCAAATGCCAGTTCTTCTGCAAGCAGTTACCATTCTTGGGACACGTAGTATCAAAGGTTAGCATTAAACCCAATAACCAGAAAATTCAAGCCATCCAAAAAATGCCACCTCCCAAAGACAAGTCAGAGCTCTGCATATTCTCAGGGATGGTTGCCTATGTACAACAGTTCATACCCAACTGTGGCGTCCTGACTGCATCCCTATCTACCATAACTGATTCCAAATCTAAGTTTGTATGGACCCCCAACATGACCTTTGTTTCAGACATCTTAAGGAGAAGCTTACAACAGCATCCATTTCCAATACCCCAAATGTGATGAGAAATATCAAATAGAGACATACACCTTGGACACATCTATTGGGGAAGTACTAAAAATCAAAAACAATGATGATGACTTCCTTCCTGTAGCCTATGAATCACACAAACTGACAGACGGCAAGTGCCAATACCCTATACACAACAAAGAGTTGTTGGCAATTGTACACTGCCTGGTCAAATGGCGTTGCTTGTCATGCCCTGCACCAAAGGGCAGGCTCTTTGAACTTTCATATTTATTATTTTTGCTTGGTTTTATTTCCAGTATTTTAAACACTTGGAAATTTAAATTGAAAGTTAATATTTAAGTATATTAGCTTTGTTTTTGGTGCAATTTGTGTTTGAATCATTATCATTGTTGTTTGCTCTGTCTGCTATTATCACTTTCATATATATTTCTACTTTAAATTCAGAAATTTTCACTACTATTTACCTTTCAAACTCCTGATTATGCTGTTGCTGCTCTCTCCCCAGCTTCAACTTGCTGATTGGCATATAGTACTGGCTTCTGTTTCCCATTTTCTGGTTCTGGGTTCTCCAACTTTTCC
Source organism: Entomophthora muscae (assembly GCA_014839935.2). Taxonomy (NCBI): domain Eukaryota; kingdom Fungi; phylum Entomophthoromycota; class Entomophthoromycetes; order Entomophthorales; family Entomophthoraceae; genus Entomophthora; species Entomophthora muscae. The sequence goes on from QTSX02005778.1 coordinate 174,933, forward strand.
AGTTGTTCATCTTCTTGGCTGCTTTCTCCTGGCTATCAGTTCCAACAGAAAAGGCTTTTCTCTCTATAAATAAAGAGCTTTTGAAGAGTAGGCTTTAAGCCAAAATTCTAAGTGATTTCTTCCCTTCAACTTTTTACAATTTTTTAACTTCAAATTTGTAATTTTAAGAATTTTGTTTTTTAATTCATTTTTTTAGTTTAGCTTTTCCTTAAATCCAAATGGAACTTGTAAAACAACAAGCCTTAAGCTTGTTGTATCCCTTTTTCCCTTAAGGAATCTTTCAATAGTTCTATGTATCAATTTTCTGATGGAGAATATCCTAATATTGATATTCTCTTAGTTACAAATTGTTTACTATTGAACACTTTATTTTATCTTCTTTTATTAGAATTTTTACACTCTATCACTCTATTTTTGATGCAATATAGGTTTTTAGCAGGTTTCTGTAAGATCATCTTACAGACAGTTCCTATGTTCTTATAGCTTTTAAATTTGAATCCCAATGCTTTGCACGCTCTAGTTTATAACCTTGCACCATTATGGGCAAGACCTTACATTGTTACCTAGAACAACAGGAGAAGTTCACAGCATTGACTGAACACAATTTGCTTATATACTTCAAAATCCAACCAAACCTATCCTGCTGTCATGCTTGCTGGATGGAACTCCTGGAGAGGTTTAATATGCTCATACAATATAAGCCTGGTCCAGAACTCTCCATGGCGGACGCACTCTTGCGCCTGTACGTCAGAGCCACAAGAGGCAAGAACAGGCTTGACCCAGACTGGCCTTTCCTGGTTTTCTAAACAAAGGACAAATGCTTCCCCCCTGGTACCACATACATAAAAAAAGAAACAGTCATTAAGAACAAACACTTATTTGCAGACATATATGGAACCTTACATCAGAAAATGACCAACATGACAACCATTCCTTATATTACCACACATCAGCAAGTTGACACAATGTTACGTTACCACAGAGACCTAGGGCACACAAAGAGCTGCAACCTCTATGAATTCCTCAAACACAAAGCATGGTGGCCAACTCTGTACTGGGACGCCCAGGAAGTCTTGGAACAATGCAAAGTATGTGAGAAATTTGCAAAGAGCAATACCTCACCTAAATCAGTACTACCTATTTGTATGCAACTATCCTTCAAGATGTGGGTCCTAGACATTGTGGGCCCCATGCCAAGTATACATAAAGAAAAGAATTATATCATTATCACAATAGACTTTGCCACACAATGGCCAGTGGCGCAAGCAGTCAAAACACATACAGGCAATGCCGTGCGGCAATTCATAGGGAAAGAAATCATCAGCAAGTTCAGAAAGCCAGAACTCCTGATAACTGACAGATGCAAAGAATTGACCTCCAAAGATACCAACATATACCTCACCAAGAATGGGGTCCAGTACACGGTGACAACATCTTACCATCCTCAGGCTAATGGACGTGTAGAGCAGCTGAATGACAGCCTTATGCAAGCCTTGGCCAAGCTCACTTCCAGGAGACCTGAGGACTGGTACAAGTAGCTACCCACTGAATTGCTTGTATGCCAAACTTGTATGAACAGATCCTACGGGAAAAGTCCCTTCAAATTAGTTTATAGCACACAACCCAATATCATCCAAGCACTATTGGGACCTGAGCTGGAAATGCCAAGCAAAGTTCCACCCCATTCAGATCCCCAGGCCATACATACCAATAGCAATCAATCAGAAAGAGAAGACAAGTGTCTACAAAAGACCTTTGTCCCCATCCAAAACAGGCATGAGGTTGGAACAAAGTCTGGGTCATAAATACTGACAAAAGTAAACTATAGCCAGAAAAGGTGGGCCCCGCCATTATCTTAAAGGTAAACAAAAACACCACTTACCTCTTGCAAAGGCTTGTAAAGCGTAAACAAGACAAAGTTCTCTATCATAATTGCCTGAGACCCTGAAAGGCAAAGCAGAAGCAATGCAAAACTGCCCTATCTGTCACTGAATAGCAGCTAGTACAGTATGGCGCTCAGGCTCCTGACAACCTACCCCCCAGAGGAGGCTGACCTTCAGTCAGGGGGGGGTGTTGAAACAGCAGGCTTGACCTGCCAGCAAGGTTCCAACCAAGCAGATTTGTGACCTGCAATACAATTTTTCAGTGACTTGTAGCCAAGCTAAGAAGTCAACTCAAATTACCAAATCCATCAACATGAACAAATGATGATCCTCTACGGTGGACACCTTGTTTTGGTGCTTGACTCATTACCAGGATCAAGCCACCCCCTTCACCATCCAACCGCGTGATCAACACAATCATGTTCCTGTTATCCATTGTTTCACAATGAATATATAATTGCTATCTCTCAATAAAGAACATTATCTAGTTTTCAAATATTTTTCCTCTTGTAACTCTGCTAAAACAGCACAGTTACAACAAACTTGACATCTTCAGAGGTGGCATTCCCAAACTAGTCCAGGGCATCACCAGAAAGCATTGAGGCTACACCTAGAACCATTTCTGTGTTGTTTGAGTATGAGTTATATTGGCCTGGAGGTGAAGGCAAAGGACAGGCATAGCTCTATGGGCTTCTTCCAGGGTGAGCTTACCCATCTGTGGAATGTCCACATTGGTTGTGGATTAGTTGACTATGACGTTCTGGACTTGTGAATTTGGGGTCTTGGGGCTCTCAGCGCCAGGTGCTGCATCCTTGGGTTTTGTAATATTTTGGGGTTTAATTGCTGACACACTTAGATTGATAACTAGCTTGTAGGAATATTAAGCTGAAATCAATGAAAATAACATACAAGTTGCTCCAAGAGTTATCAACATCTTGGAGCCCAGGTACCATGATTAAGGTAAATCACCATAATGTCAGGGATCCATCCTGCGGGGGGTTCTTGAGGACTTTCAGGCAGACAGCCCGCAGGCCTGGAAGAGAGGGCTCACCAGAGGATAGGAGCTAACTTTACAACATATGACAAGGACTTGCCTATGATGGCCCAGGACCCGTTGAAAGGAACCGTAGAATCTACAAGTCCAGTTAGAGTGATGTAAATTAATCCAAATAGTTGTGTTAATTGGAACCATTGGCTGCCATGAATTCTTGCAGGCAGTTGGGCTGCAAGGTTAGAGGCAGGGTCATTGGAACGTGGTAGGCTGGCAGGTAGTTATATTTATCTTGGAATAGTAGAGGGGGCACAGTTATCCAAGATCCTTCTCAGCCAATGATCTCAGTTTCTTGGGTCCTGGATTTGGGGTTGTAGATCAGGATTTCCTCTAGAGTGAACTCTGAATATGCCATATTGAGGGATATTCTGTGAAATGTACCAGGCCAAAGGGTGCTCTGGGCGGTTGATATAGTTTGGGAAGACAGTCTGCGGTTTCTTGGGGTTAATAGACGTGGGAATGAGACCTCGGAGGTTAGACTCCAAATAAAAAAAACCAAAATCAAATACAAGATGACTTGGTTGAACCAAAGGTTCATCTTACTTTATTGCAAGAATGGCAATGGGTAGTTTCCTGGCAGCCCATGATATAAGTATGCCCAGTTACCATGGGCAAACTTTTGCAATTTCCCTTGGGCCTGGTGATGCTGTCTACCAGGGTTATGCTGCCATTGGTGGCATTCATTGGAGGAGATATTTCATTGGCTGGATTGAAAAGAGAAGACTCAAATTTCACTTTTGGGTTGTAGGATTGGTCATCCTTGGGTGGCCTGTGTTCCATGGGAAGTTTCTTTGCTTCCCCTGCTGCAGTGGCCCAAGTTATTTTAGGGTCCTTGGCTTGGCCTGCGCTCTCATTGGCGGGATTAACAGGAACCTTTATTGTGAGAGGCCTCAATGAAAGTAATTTTATTTATCAAATCTCAGGAGATTCCCCAAAGTCAAATTATACTCTGGTTTGAGCCCATAAAATTGTGGGCTGCTGGTCCTGCGGGCTGGTGGCCCACAGGATTTTGGGGGTTCAAATCCCCTAGTTGAAGTTTTTTCACAAGCATAGTTAGCAAGAGCTTGTCATTTGTGATATAGATATTGAGTCAAGTGCTGAATTGAGATATAAATCCTTAGGGATTGTCATTTACTCATGTTGCTATTTCTTGGAAATTAAGTTGACTTCCCCATTTGGATACAGGTCACTGGGAAGTCAGATTGCAGATCACAAACCTGCTTAGTTGAAACCTTGCTGGAGGGTCAACCCTACTGTTTTGACATCAGCTAATACCAACTATAATGCACGCAGCTCCAAAGCCAACACACCCCAAAACTGTGATATTTCCATATTGAAGTTTGACCATATATTAAATATGTATACTAAAAATAAAGTAAAAATTAAATATTTTAAAGAAAAGAATTTATTGGTGAAAAAAGTGAATTAGGCTTTATCCCCAAGAGCTTTGGTAATGCCATTAGGATGGGTAAGGTGGCCTTTTCTGTTGTAATAGACCAAAGCATCCTTAGTAACACTTGCAAACTTGACCTGCTGGCCAGCATGCTTGGATACAACAGATTTTCTTTTGATGGCCTGGGAGTTTAGTTTGTACCTATAGGCATGCTGAATCTTTAGCTTGTTGATAATTACATTAAACATTGGCTTTTTTATCTTGACCAGGCAGGAAAATTGATTGTGCTAACCTTTAAGTGATGAATTAGTCTTGGTGACGCCCTTTTTACCTTCTTATAGCAGTCCCAATTAACAGAGTCACCAACCTTGTGGATGCAGAAATGCCCCTGGAATACACCCACTCACTGGTGCTCAAAGTACTGAATAAAGTGGGAAAATGCTTCTTGGTGCTCAATAATTTAATTGCCCTTGAGAAGCTTGTCATAGAAAATGTTAACCTCTTCCTTTCTGACCATGGCCAGAGAAGCAAAGCAATTAAAGATATTTTTGGCCTCCTTTGAGCCATCCTTGAATACCAGCTTATTGAGGGCTGGGTTTTTCATCAGGTTCTTGCGCAGAGCCTGACAGTAGTGAAAGAAGCAGCCTTGGGGTCTGCTCCTAAATACCTTGATAAAGGCATTAGCCTGTCCAGCCTCAAAGTCAACCATCAGAGTTGAATGATAGGTAAGAAACTCTGACACCTTTTTGGTTGTGGCCTGTTCATGGGTGGCTACTGGGTTGACCTTCTTTTTGTGGCCCCTCTTCTAAGTTGGCTTATTGTAATTTCAGGCTTACACAAGGCCTATGGGACATAAACCCCTGCAAGGGTAGAGCCTAACCCTGTTGTCCTAGGACTGGCTGACTATTAAGTGAAGACTTGAAATAGATATATGGATAAAGCTTATTTATTAAGAATGGTAATCAGGGCTTTATATTGTCAATCATCCCATCTTCAGAATGAACAGAGGGCAACATGAACAGTCATAAAAACATTCAGAAAAGGTTCTATTGATCCTAGTATATCATGTGAGGGATCTACAGAGATCAAGTGATACTGGACAAGTCTCAGAATAAGGTTCAAGTCCCTAGTTTCAGAGATATGAGCTCAACAAGGCAGGCACTGGTTTAGAGCTTGATAAGAGGAATAATGGATTATTATCCAATAATAGAATCACAAACACTGCTGTATCTCTGGAAGTAATGAAGATTGAATCAAAGTAGAGTAAGTCTTTCTAGGGTAGTTTTGCATGGAGAGTGTAATAGTGCAATAATATTGATAGGCTAAATATTGGTTAAGCTCAAATGTATAGCATCAATGATATTGCATATATGAACCAAATTAGTACTAAGCATGTCATAGTGAGATATATTAATACCAAAATTCATGACATGTCTCTTCATCAAGCATGGGCAAGATGTCATCCAGTTTTTGCTTGAGTATATTCAAGACATGAATTTAAGTCTCCTCCCTTTTATTAAGGGGGCAGAAGAAGACAAAGGGGATAGTGTATTCATTGACCTGACCATGGATGACCCAAAGCTGGTAAAATAGCTTTGAGCAAGATGTAAATGTCCTATCAGTAAACCAGGTGCAGCATTTTAGGAGGCACATGAGATCTTCTTGTGTTGAAAAGCACAAAATATGGGTTGGTGCTCCTTGGCCATCATCATGTAAGAGGAATTGTTTGCCAAAAAAGTGAGTTTCTGATCTTCTGTTAGCACAAGATTTTCAAAATTTATAGCATTGGCACCAATATTGGCCTCAATTGACTGTTGATTGGTCACATACCGTTGGAGTTTGGTCTTCTCTCTAATCTCCTCTCTCTGATTCTCATTCATGTGAAAGAGTCATGCATTACCAGCTCATTAAAGTCAAGTCCTTGTTGAATGGAATGGAATGGCTTGGCGTAGGTACCAGCACATGGGATAATACAGTATCATATAAGAGCCCAAACAGTCATTGTCAATGGAGAGCTCCTTGACTTGGGTAAAATTAATTGTAGCTAATTGATTGAGGCAGCCCAGACTATCACAACAATAGTAATGGTTCACCATGTTCTTTTTCTGGTCATTACAGATGAAAAGGAAGCTGTCCTTGACAAAGCCAGCACCTCCCTTCTTAGTCATAATTGGAAAAGAGTCAGGGAAAACAGCTGTGACTTTGAATTGCCTGTTGTCATTGTAGATATTGGCAACTGAATGTAAGTCCCACTCTAGGATAGGCTCATTCTCTGAGACTGCTAAACTATGGTCATTGGAGTTGTTTTCAGAGCCCCCTTTATGCTCATCTTTGTCATTAAAGTGAAAGTGCTTCTTCTGGGGATCAGAGGGGGAGTAGACAAAGGGAGAGTAGGGAGGGGGTGGGGCTATCAGCCTCAGGCGTAGGAGAAGGCATGGAGGTCTTGACAGGCGTCTTTTCCTTAAGTAGCTGCTTGGAGGGGGTAGCCTTGATATTTATTTTCTTGGTGGAAGTGGTCTTGCTCTTGTGTCAGGATACCAAGAGTACTGTGGAGCTCCATTAGGTGAGGGAGAAGTCAAAGCAGGTACTGGCATGGCCCACCAGATGATGAAACCTAACTTTACCAGGTAAGAAAGGGCCTTCCCAGCCACAGCCCAAGGTCTAGCTGCTGGCAAGGCAGAGTCAATCAATCCTGTGAGCGCCAGGTAAAGCACTCCCAGGAATTGACTACTCTGGCCAGTGGCATCAGAAGTGGGGGGTTAAAATGGTTGGTTTGGGTGTTGGAGGCGGTTCCATGGGGACCAAGTAGGCAGCAGGATTGTTGTACTTCCTGTTGAAGATCAAAGGGTAGATGGTGATTGCTTTGCCGTCACAGAAAATTTGGTAGGGTTCCTTGAGAGGATTTAGGCAGGTGTACCATTGCAAGTCTTCCAATGTCCAGGGTTTGTGATCAGGATTTAGGGGATACTCAGTGAAATGCACAGGGCCAAATAGAGCGTTGGGTGGACAGTAGTAGTCAAAGGCTTTGGTTTTGTCAACTGGAGTCTGGCTATCTATCCCAGGGGATGGGTGCTGACGCTTGGGTGTATGCAGATGGAAGAGTACAAAAATATGTATGGAAACAGATTGGTGAAACAAAGGTTCATAACAACTTTATTTTGTAAGGATGATAATACAGAACTTTTTCAGGTGCTTCTGATTTATATACTTACTCACATATAAGTAACTCTGGGCATTCTTCTGGTGATATCTGTGTGGCAAGGCTTGACATATCAGGTTCTGATGTTTGGTTGGCTACTTCATGGTCATTTTTTGGGGGTTTCAGGAACAGTTATTTGGCTTTTTGGTGGTCTATCTTGACTTGGCTGGCCATTGGTTCTGGCAAGTTTGGCTTCTTGGGTTATGGGGATTTTTCCAATTCAATCACCTTTTTTGGACTGGTTTGACAGGCTTTCTTGAGGACAAGGAACTTGATTAAAGAAGGGGTCCCCAATTGGGGACCCCAAATTACTTAATGGAGGATGGGCTTGAACTGGGTTTACCAGGCAGCTAAAATTAGCCTGCCCAGGCCCAGATAAACCCACCAAGGCTTGGGAATAGCTTTTGGGGCCCAGAACAGGCCCCACAGCTACTACTAGGGCAGGAATGATTCCTGCAGCTGGATTTGCTTTGAAAAGCAAAAATCCAGGTGCAGGCAAATCTCCCCCACCTGCTAGCCCCGCCTGGTGGCTAGGAGCAGATTCAATTCCTGCCCAGGGCTTTGGAAATGTTACTTTTATAAGATCTTGGGGGCATTGGAGGTAGCATTAGTGGTAGGCTTGAAAGGCATCTAAGGGTGAATTAGCATCAGAAAAGTTAAATTTTGGGGACAATTTTCAAAGTGAAAAATGAGAATGTTTGCAATGTAAAAGTTTAAAAGCTTTTTACACTTTGTAAAAAAACTCCCAAAATATATAATATCAAAGAAATGAGAAATTAATTTTAGCTGAAAATGTTTTTATTAGTAGCAAAGGGTTGCAAAACTTAAAGTTTAGTGGCTGCAGCAGTGTTTCTAGATGCTGTATTCTAAGATGGTGTTTTTGAGACAGCATTGGTCAAAAACATAGTGATTTTGCATATTTTTATTTTAATTTAATATTTCCATGGTAGAGCTACCTCAACCAGGCCAAAAAGTAAACTTGGATTTCTCAAAAAACTAGCTTATACAACTGGGATTAAAAAGTACCCAGTTATTTAGAAGATATTGAAAAATAAATAAATGCAAATTTTCAAATGTTTTCTTACATTCATTACTATAGTGAATAAAGGCGTCACAGTGTACTTTTAAAAAGTGAAAGCAGTCAATTTTCAGTGGCGTATTCTATATGGTGTCCTATGAAACCATATGTAAAAACAGGTTATTTCTTGTTACCATATTGATAGGCTCAACTCTATTGGACTCTTGAGAGTCTAGTGGATTTCATAATGTCCTGTTTTATGATAATGTAAACACCTCCTGCATATATAAAATCATTAATAAAACATTTAATGTCAAAACACAAATACCAAAGTTCCTTCTATGATAAGATCTATAAAGCTAGTTTATGAAAAAGGGTTTTTTGAATGGCTGTGTTACATGCAGATAGTACTATAGATGTGGCTTTAATTTGAGTTAATTTATTATACATGGTCATAAATTAATATCATACTTTATTCCCATTTAATAAGAAAAATACTTGGATTTATCAAATAAAATTATGACTATTATTTGATTCAAGATGCTGTCTTTCTAGATGACATATTTTGAGGGTATAAGTGATTTCATACTTGAAAAACCTTTGCCAGAATTTTTTTGACCAAGCAATTATGGCAATTAAGACAAAGCCTGCAGAATAAAATTAAAGTAACCAAGCATCATAAAAGAATAATGAAAATATATATTGGATCAGCAGTAGAATTATGATTGTTATGACATACCACCCAAGGATAAGCGCCATCACGCCGTTTTGATAAAATCCCAGGCGCTGCAGCACCAACTGAAAATAATTCCAGGCACTGCCTTGCAAATATTTTAAGTTGCCACAACACTGCTTTTAATTGGATGGATTTTTCCATAACAATCATAATTCTACTGCTGATCCAATATATATTTTATATTATTCTTTTGATACTAGTGCTTAGAAAAGATGATTAATTAAGCTTTTAACATTTTGGGGATTTAAACTTGGAGCTACCGTGGCGCCTGATGTAAAAGTAAGGCAGCGCTGCGGCGCTTGGAGCTTTTCTTGAGTGGTGTGACAGTGCTTTATGTATGATTAAGACGGCGCGGCAGCGTTTATCTTTTGGGTATTCTGAAGTGATGATACAAAATCTACTGCCAATTGAATATATATAAACTTTATATTATTAATTTATGACAATGAGGTTGCATTAATTCTATTCTGTGAGCTCTGTCATGATTGGCATTATTGCTTGATCAAAAAAACCCAACATATCCCCCCACTTGAAAAGCACTACTTTATTTCTTCTCTTCATAAATTCTAACAACAATTGACACACTTTGTGCCAACAGTACAAAGAGCTTATGGCTTCCTTAAGTGAGGCAGAGTGTAAGTCTTTCAGCAAGATGTTGCGGTCAGTTAGAATTTCCTTTCTAAATTGTCTACAGGGAAATAATGCCCAAATCTGCAAGCTCAACTGTGCTATAACTGTAGCTGGCTCTGAATGTTCTTCTGTTGTTGGAGATACATTCATCATTAATTTCTTGCTTGATGAAGAAGATCCCAGCCCAAATCTTTGGGGCACAAGGCCTTCTTCTATTGAATCTTCTCATTTACCATGTATAATTTCTTCAACTGGGACACCTCCTGCAACTTTGTCTGTAATAATTGCGCTTGTTGTAACTCAGAAAAAATAGTAGTAGATTATTCTGACCTGCTTAGAAAGTTTGGATTCTGCTATCATGAGGCAACTATGTACAGTTTTGTGCAGGCATTGCATTCTGATGAAGACACAATGACACTAATCCATTCAGGCAAGTTGTACCACAGCTGGTATGAGGCAACACAGCTTGCCTCTGAGGTAGCCATTGGTTTGCAATTGACTACTCTTGATCCCAGTAAAATTTCAGCACAGAAAACACATACTGTTGCCATTTGAAACAAGTATATTGGGGAGGTGACTTGGGTTTGGGCCCTTGAGCTTGCTACAGATCCCATATTCCATCACACCTTGGACTTACTCATTCAAACCAACACTAATTGCTGCTTCTCTGCCATATTCAAGGCGTTCCTGAAGGCCATCACCACTGGCAATCCTTCTTTGTATCTTTCTTTGGCTGTTGCTACTTGCCACTTCATGTGGTATCCTCCTGAGAGTTGCCAGCCTGGGTATACTGGTTGCTGCCTAGAGCACTATTGTGCTTTGTCTTATCAGCTCTACTTCCCTTGCTGCTGTCCTATTCCTATATAAAGAATGCATTGATAGACTGCTTGAACATAGGTGCTGTGTTCTCCGCTTGCAGTGGATGGGGTTGTTTGATGCCAGTCAGCCAGATCTGACTTCCTCTTTGCAATTGGTCATATATGTCCTATAACTTGCAGTTGAACTGGGCTCAAACATTGGTTATCCTGGCCCATGTGCACCAGCGCCTCAACAACAATTGCTACCTTCTTCCCACTCATAAGCGCCTGGTCATCCACATCCAGCGCCCTGCCAAACATCCCCAAACTGCCAACTGTCAGGCCACTCCTCCTGCTACTTCTTCCTCTCAGCAACATAAGGGTGCCTCAGAAACAGGTGATAACACTTGTTAAAGAAGTTTGCAATAAATGTGATAGTATGTATTTCTCTTTTTTATTGTTAATAGTTATTTTATTGTTTCTTATTTTTTCTTTCTTATATTAAGCTTTCAATTATTTTATTATTCTTCTTCTGAATTTAGTGCTTAGAAATTATGATTAATTAGTGAAGTTCATATTTTAGGGATTCAAATCTGGCGCCGCCGCAGCGCTTAACTTAAACATAAGAGGTTACCAAAGATATTTGCAGGGTGGCGCTGTGGCGCCTGGAATAATTTTATGCTGATGCTACAGCACTTTATGTATAATTAGGGCAGTGCCCATCATTGGGTAGTTCTGCAGTAGTATATACCAATTTTTGATAACCTTATTTGGATAACACACTTTTTATTTTGTTTTGAGATAGCATTTTTGTGATGCAGTTTTTTGAGATGCTGTATTTTAGGGTAGTCATTAAGTGTTTTTATACTAAAAAATCTTATTTGGATATCACTCTTTTTATTTTGATTCAAGATAGCATTTTTGTGGTATGGTTTTTTGAGATGCTGTATTAGAAAGCAATATGTGAAAATTAACTATTTAATAATTTTTATTAAGCTTTTTTAATTTTGTTGATGTAAATCCCAACGCCATCTCAAAAATATTTTGAGATGGTGTTTTTGAGATGGTGTATCCCACCATTCAAATATGTATTCATCAAAGTTCATCTTGGCGTTCCCTTGAAATCCATTCATTTATATAAATTTGATATTCTATTCAATTTCATAAGCTTCCCTCACCTAAGCTGAACACCCCAGTGGTGCTTCATATTTATTTTCTAAAGCTTCTTTATTTTAAAATTCATTCATATTCATTTCAACTATTTAATTTATTTTTACGGGTCTCCTTTGAATCACTGGGGATATCAGTGATTAATAAGCCCCATATGCACCATTTGATGTATACACTGTCACTTTAACAACTTCTTCCCCATTCCTTAAAGTAACTAAAAAAATAAGTAAAAGTAAATAAACTTACAAATTCTTTCCCCTGCAGCCCCTTCAGCCACAGGCATCCCTTTGGTGTACTTCAACTTTGGGTGTTCCTCTGTTACCTTCCTTGCTTTGATCATTCTTTCTTTTCTTGAAATTACTGCTTCTGCTTGATTTCCTTCATTTGATAAACTTCCTTTCATTATTGGAGCGCTTTTACTTCTTGTTTTTGATACTGTTTCTTCTTGATTTCCTTTTTTATACATTTATGTTTCCATAATATTACTTTCCTTATTTTGATTCCCATTTCCTTTATTTTGACTTCCTTCAATTTTTTTCCTTTCATTTCTGTTCATTTCATTTGATATTTCATTTCCCTCTATTAGCTTGATCTTTTGATTTTTCCTCTGGCACCTTGCCAGAATTTGAACAAATTATAACTTGCATCTCAAAAATTTAAACTTTCTAGAATTTTCCCCTACAAATTCAGTAAAGCTTCCTTGTGTTCATATTGAATATATGTCCCCAAGTTACTTAGGGCAACTACATTTCCTTGTATTATTGATTGCCCCCATTTTCCAATTTTTCTGTTACTATTTATCTTATATTTCTTTTAATGCCAACCATCTTCTGGAGGGCTGCCTCTAGTTAATGTACAAGGTTGTAGATATTAAATATGTTGTTTGAACTACATCCTAAATAATGATTTTTATATTACTACCATCAACACATAATCATGAAATTATAGTTATTAGTACATTTTATTGACAATTATTAAAAATAATACAAATAACTTACAATTATACAAAAAAGCATAGCACACTAAAAATACACCAAAATTGCATTAAACTAGACATCTGAATTAGAACATGTAGATTATATTTTTCCAGTTTGTAACTTTTTTATTTAAAACTAGCATTTTATTGATATCTCATATTGAATTATGAATGTTTTATTGAATGTTAACAATATTAGGTTGAAGTGCCAGCAATGTCAATTCAGTGTTATGTGCATAACTCAATGCATTTGTTTAATAAAATTCATTGTAAACTTGGCATTTTTCATTGTAATTTTATAATTGGACTGTGTTTATATTAGGGAGCCATTAACACTTAGTACAAATATTGATACATAGTGCATTTTACAGCCTGCATATTTACCAATTGATAATAATTCTGTGAACTTTTTTGTCAGATTTTGTGAGGTAATAAAAAATATAATGGATCAATAAATTACTGTTTATGACCATTGATTGGCTGATTTTCTTTGCTGTGGCAATTGTGCATTTTCTGATATTTACACACTGGTATTCAATCGGTTGGTTTCACATCCAATTGCACAGGCAAAAGGAAACACGGTTGCCACCCCAAGACCAGATGTGGTCGGGGCAGTGACTTGATTTCCTATTGCCTGTGCAATCAGATGTGAAACCAACCAATGGGATACCTGTGCATAAATAAAGAAAATGCACAATTGCCACAGCAAAGAAAATCAGCCAATTAATGGTCATAAACAGTAATTTATTGATCCATTATATTATTATTACCTCACAAAATTCAACAAAAAAGTTCACAAAATTATTATCAATAGGTAAATAAGCAGGCTGTAAAATGCACTATGTATCAATATTTTTACTAATTGTTAATGGCTCCCTAATATAAACACAGTCCAATTATAAAACTACAATGAAAAATGTCAAGTTTAAAATGAATTTTATTAATCAAAATGCATTGATTTATGCACATAATTTCTAAATACTGTAGATTCAGAACCTGAACGTAAAAATGCGGGATTGTCAAATCCTTGGTCCAATTTTCAAATCACTTTTGCGGGATGGCCTTTTTTAATTAAATTGAATTCTTTGTATATTTATTTGAATTTTTAAAAATGCAGGAACTTGTAGACACTTTGCAAATTTGAAGTTGAACTTCACATTCCCAATGGACAAAATGGATTAACTGGAATCAGATTTGAAGCGTTCAAATCCTCAACCATTTTCATTAAGTTTACTACGTTTTTTGAAATTGCGGGATTGTCAAATCCAAGAACCAAATTTCAAATCACTTTTGAATGCCACTAGTAAACTCAGATATTAATTGCAGGAACTGGAATCCAAATTTAATGTACAGTAAGCACACTAGGAAACACCAACCCAAATAAAGAAGCTCCACTCTGGATAAAATCAAATGGAAAATTCAATCTCAAAAACCATGTTTAGACATAAAAAGTGACTAAACTTTAAAATTATCCAAACCCGGAAAGTATACAATTATTATACACTTTAAATCACAAATATAGAAGCTCTACTACTATTCAAGGCTAACTCAAGAGAAAACAACTACTCACTACTAAACCTAAAATCTAAATAAATACATATTTAATCTAAAATATATTTTTTATTTTATTTTTATGGACATCAATTGCATTCCCAACCCACTCCTGCACCAGTCTGTGGGGCAGCCTGTCCACAAGGGCGTCCCAGAGGGTCCAAAAACAGACCCAGAACATAAATTGAAGGGAGTCATGCCAACACACAGGCCTCCCAAGGCGTCATTGCCAGTCAACCACCTCCCGCATCCCAAGCATAATCAACCAGCCTATATCCAAGACAGAGGCCGCTCTCAAGGGCTGCCACAAAATTCTCCTACACCAGGGTCACCAGACTCTGAGGTTATTTATACCTCCACTGTGTACCCAGTTTTTACCTGGCCCCGCACTCTTGATCCAAGAGTTGCCACTTCCTGCCCCCACGTCTTTGATACCTCCTATAAGCCATTGGCTACCACTGAAGAGCCATCTGCGCCTTTATTATATGCCACCATTGACGGCGCCAGCGCAACCAAGCGTGATCCCACCTTCTACACAAAGGTCCCCATCCCCTGTATTGAGCCTGCCAGCCAGGATGCTGTGGTACCTGTCAAGGGCCAGCGTCAGTTGACAGATAGTGAGTGTGAAGCTCTCCTCAACTTCTTGAACAGGGGAATGGCAGTTTGGGATATTGCATACCAATTTGGGGTCACAGCCAGATATATTGGCAACATCAAAAAAAATACAGCAACACCAGGCAAATTTCTAAATCCACCAAGGCTAAGTGGCAGCCAAAACTACTTCAACCTGTGAACGTCAATGCAATCAAGCAGTGGGTAGCCAAGAATTGTCACCTGGACTCACTTGCCGTCCAATCAATGTTTGTGACAGAGTTTGGGCTTTCTGTCTCCAAAACCCTTGTATATGAAGCAATGGTCAAATTGGGCTTCTCTTGGAAGGTCCTCAGAGTTTCTCTGTACAATATAAACAGCAAGAAAACAATCAAAGATTGACACATTTATGTTGAGACTTATCTGGTCCTTAAGGAGACTGGCAACGTACAGTTTTTCTACATTGACAAATCATTGTTTTCCTCCTCACTCAGGTCTAGGCATGGGTGACTCAAGAAGGGGTCCAAGGACAGCATAGCCCATTGTGCAGCTGTCTGTTCTCAGAACTATTCAATGGTTGCGCTTCTTGGTCCTTACGGGTTGGACCAATACCAAATGATCAAGGGTTCCCACAATAGCGGGACTTTTCTCAATTTTCTCCAAGCCGTCAAGGAGTATCTTCAGATTAATTACTAGGGCACAACCAACATTGTTGTGTTGGATAATGTCAGGTTCCACAAAGTAAATCTGGTTGTGTACAAGTTCCTGCCCATTGATAAAAATAGCCATTTGGCCAGCCACTGCCTGGCTGACTGCCCAATGAGACTCCTCTTTCTTCTGTCCTATTCTCTATTTCTGAATCCAATTGAGGAGGTCTTTGGGTGGATCAAAAATAAGGTAAAGAAAGGCCTCCCCCAGGACACCGAGGATCTCTTCAACATTCTTGAGGTCAGCCAATTTGCAATGCCACCCAATGTGGTGGCGGCTTTTTACAAGCACTTAGAATCCTTCCTCCCTAAAGCCCTTGCCTCCAAGCCAATCAGATAAATGGGCGCTCTGGGTTTTATTTGTTTCTATTTTTATTTATTTTGTTTTATTAGGACTCAAAAATTATCATTTATATATAATGATGTGACGTTTGATTTTATTATAGACATATAAGAATTAGTAAAAAATATAATTAAAATTAATTATTCTAGATATAGAGATATGTATTTTTTATTATAATCCACCAAATAGTGTATTGATTGTAGAGTTAACAAATAAAAAATTAAAAAGATAGAAATAGATTAATTTTATTTAAACAATTGTAAATCCTTATTGGTACTTTGGCTTTTTTTAAGCCACAAATTGAACTTTGCAAGGCACCATCTGATCCTTAATATTTCAGTGCCACTATACAGTAGTTTTTAAAGCTTTGGAGCTAACCAAAATACCCTCAGATTTAAACAAAATAGAAATGTAACCCAATATGTTATTGATCAATATAAATTCATTGTTTTTTATTACACTTAAATCTGATTTGATTTTGCTTGGTGCCAAAGCTTTAAAAGCTACTGTAGCCACACAACATAAAAACCAATGATTTTCATGTATCTCTTACTAATTAGTACTTATGACGTGGGTCAAGCATATCAAATATATTTATCAAATCATATTACAAGGGAAAGGTAATTTGAGTTCTAAAAAAGCACTTGCTTAGAACATAAGTGGAGCAGGCTGTCTGTTGCGGATAAATTCAGTTCTCAATGTTTAACTATGTAATAAAGGAACCTGTACTTAACAAGCTAGTAAATAAAAACATTTTTAATTCTTTTTTATTATTTGACATGTTTGCAACTATAACTAATGTCTTATAATATATTTAGATATTACTATTATAATTGAACTATTAAATTTTAAATATTAAAATTTAAATATTAATATTTTTAAAAAAAGTTAAATTGCAAGGGAATAAAGTTTATTAGGGATATGCAACTTGCAAATGGAATGCAATTATTCCGGGGAATTATACCCCAAAATCAAATTTTTGCTAAAGCGTCTAACTGGATCCACATACTCTTCTGTACGCGGTGGACAACCCTGGATGTAATTGCTAGAGGGGTAGCGCCCTGCACCCCAGTTGTTGTTGAACATTTGATAAAAGGGAGGCGGGTAAGCAAATTGATTAGTAGATTCTTTTTGGGAGGCACATAGTACCCATACAACAATGCCATTGCAAAGGAGTCATACAGGACGTGCTTGACTATCCTATACCCCTGCAGTGTCTTCTGGCGTTCTAGTGCTAATTGGCATATGTCAAGTTGTATTGGTACATCCTCCAACTTATTAATTTTTGTTTTTAATATGCAATGTAATAGGGTTCCTAGGTATACTGCAACATGAATCCTTTGAGAGGTATATTTTTCTGAAAACATGCATATTTTTTATATATTTGAATTAATCTGTTGATGTAGGACATTTGGCTGAACTTAAATATGGTTCCAGGAGGTACCCAACTTGTATCTGCCCCCATGCCTCTGCAAACAAAATGAATAAAGGGTTAAGCGTATTCACAAGGACTGCGTCCCTGGTTTTATTTGATAATGCTTTGAATAATTCATTAAAAATTTCAGTTTTAATATATTTATTTCCTATTTGAAAGTTGGTTTTTGTTAGGTTTTTTCATATTCATTGATATTTGCAAATGGGAATCACTGAATAATTTCATAAATATATTCATTGAAGTTTAATTTGATTCCTCACAAATTTCATTCATCTCTTTGAAGTTGATATTTGCTTTTATTTTGTATGCTTCCCTAATCCACAGCAAGCACCCCACAGGTGGTAAATATTCCTTAGCTCTAGCTTTGATATTTGAAAAATTATTCATATTCAGTTCAAATATTTTATTTATTTGATTTTTATTTATTTGTTTTACAGGGGCTACCAGTGATTGGTAACCCCCGTAGAACCAACTTGACGTAAAAGCTGCCACTTCTGCAACCTTGTCCCCATTCCTAGTTATAACTAAAGTAAATATAAGTAAAACATAAAAAAGACTTACTAATTGTTTCTCCTGCATCCCCCTCAGCCACAGGCGCCCCTTCAGCAAACTTCATGAGCGTTGGCTGCTCTTCATTTATTTTTCTGGGCTTGATTTTCCTTGTCTTTCTTGCAACTTGTGCTTCCTCTTGATTTTCATTTGATAAATTTGCATTGTTTCTTGAGGCGCTCCTGCTTCTTGATTGTGCTTTGTTTTTATCTTTTTCCATTTGATTAGTTTCCTTTTCATTTGTGTTTATTTCCTTTGAAATTCCATTTCCTTCAATTAGTTTGATTTTTTGAGTATTATTTCTATTGGTTTTTGCAAATTCCCATGAGTTGTAACTTTCACTTTTGAAATCTAACCACTTGAGTATTTCCTCTTGAAGATTTAAAATTATTTCCTTGTGTTCTTTGTTGACCATTGTTCCCAGGCTATTTTTGCGGGTTTGTTTTGCTGGATCAAGGCCCTTCCCTCATTTCCTAGTTGATTTACCACAATTTCCCATATGTTATGTTTAAGATTGATCACCTTTTGGAGGCCTGACTCTAATTTGTTGATTAGGCTGTAGATATTTGACATTTTGTTTGAATTACATAAAAAACTGTGTTTTATAGTACTATCCTCAACACATGAATGTTTTTCATCATTATTAATAAATTAAAGACCATAAATGTAAATATTGCATTAATAAATTGCAATTAGAAGTCAAATTTTGATATTTAGACATTGTTTTCATAACTAAATGCATTTTTTTAATAAAACTCATTGTAAACTTGGCCTTTTTCATTGTAGTTTTATAATTGGACTGTGTTTATATTAGGGAGCCATTAACAATTAGTAAAAATATTGATACATAGTGAATTTTACAGCTTGTATATTTACCTATTGGTAATAATTATGTGAACTTTTCAGTCAGATTTTGTGAGGTAATAATATAATGGATTAATAAATTAACATTTATTACCATTAATTGGCTGATTTTCTTTGCTGTGGCAATTGTGCATTTTTTGATATTTACTCACTGGTTTCCAATCAATTGGTTTCACATCCAATTTCACAGGAAATAGGAAATCAAGTCATCACCCCAACCACATCTGGTCTTTGGGTGGCAACCATGTTTCCTATTGCCTGTGTGATTGGATGTGAAACCAATCAATTGGTTACTAGTGCATAAATATCAGAAAATGCACAATTGCCACATCAAAGAAAATCAGCCAATTAATTGTAATAAAAAATAAATTTATTAACCCATTACATTATTATTACCTTGCAAAATCTGACTGAAAAGTTTACAGAATTATTACCAATAGGTAAATATACAAGCTGTAAAATGCACTATGTATCAATATTTGTACTAAGCGTTAATGGCCCTCTAACATAAACACAGTCCATTTCAATAAATTACAATGAAAAAGGCCAAGTTTACAATGAATTTTATTAAACAAAATGCATTGAGTTATGCACACAATGTCTAAATATCAATATTTGACGTCTAATTGCAATATTCTAATATAAATTTACATTTATGGTCTTTAATTTATTAATAATGATGAAAAAATATTCATGCTAATAATTTTAAGTTATTCATAAGATGCACAAAATTGTATTAATTATAAGAAATGTTGATAATGTAAAAAGAAAATATTATTAATTATGAATTGGAAGATTTAATATCAACTTTAATAAGCTGTCACAAAGAAAAGATTTATTTTACTCATCAAAAGACAAGTGGGGGAGGGAATGGGCAGAATGAACATTGCCTTCATCTGCGCCTGTGAAAGGGACAGCATCAGAGATATTGGGGGGATGGGCAGTGGTTTGGGAGTCAGGGTTGGAAGGCAAGTGGCTTGATGGGGGGTTGGGGAGACAGAGTTTGGTAACTGGGAAGGGGCAGCAAGAGCTGATTGCTTCAATTGCTCAAATTCTTCTTCTGTCACATATGCGGGCTTGACAAAACGGATGGATGGGCAAGGGAGAAGGCAAGAGTCCTTTCTGGACTTATAACTATCACTTGTATAGAAGATGATGAGATCAAATAAGTCTTGGACGGACACAGAAGAGAAAAGCTCATAACTCTTATCAATTTGGGTGCATAGTTTGTTGTAGGTAGCAGGCTTCAAGCGCCTGAGAGCCAAACCAAAATTGTAAATACATACATCTGCAAGATGCATGTCAGCGTGATTGGTGGGGTAGGACCAACAGGTATGCCCACAGCCCTAATTTCTTTGTTTGCATATTCCCACTGCTCCATCTCTGCACTCAGTACAACTGTGTGCACAGCTTATTGGGTAGCCCACTTCTCCAGCATGTCCTTGAGCTCTTCCTGGTAGGCATACCCATCTGCGGTGTTTGATATTGCTGAGTAATAATTGAAACCCAATGGGGAAACTGTTAGTAAACCACCCAACAAATCAATACAAGATCAGGCTACACTTGTAGACATCAGATTTGATACACTTTTCTCCATAATCTTGGATACTTGCAGAAATCTTGGCATACAACAAGAAGATGATGTCATTGTGCATCCTCATTGCCCTCCCTTTTATAAAATTAATCATGGTTGAATTGTATGAATTGGTATTCATCAAACTGGGACCACTGAGAACTTGATTGGACAAGATTATAGCAGCAATCACAACTCTGTGCATCCAAAAATTGACTGTTCTATTATTTGTGAAAATGCTGTGGAGTCCCAGTTGGAGACAAACCTGAACCAGGGGCACCTACAGGTCACACTCCATGATAGCCATCATGAAAGGGTGGGCTTTTTCACCTTCAGTTGAAGTACAGGCACCAGTTGGGGTCTTCTTGGGAGGGGGGCCACAGTTGGCGTGGGCTTGCAGGGTTGCAGCCACAGTGGACTTTGCAAAACCCATTGCGGCCACAATTTCCCCAAGGGACATAAGCTTCCCTTGCTTTTCAACCATTTTGAGAACAATTTCTGGGGTAATTAGCTTTCTTTTGCGTCTTGCAGGCTGATTGGCTGGAGGTGAGATGTGTCTATCTTGGGAACTGGATGGTGCCATCTGATTGGCTGTTTCTGGATTCCAGCTTCCCTGAGTGACTCCTTGGCTCAATTGGCCAATTCCAGATGCTAGTGTTGATACATGATTTTAGTTAGCAGCTGCCTGTGCGTGATGGGCAAATAGGGCCATGCTTGAGGACACAGGAGAAAGAACACACTCCTGTGTAGTGCTTGGGGAGGGGCCTGCTGGTTGAGAGTGGCTATATAGAGAGGCTTTACTGTTGAGAGATCCAGTATAGTCCTGCATGATTTTATCAAGGCCAGGAAACAGCTTGTTTACTTGGTTGTTGTGCTCTGCCCCAAAGGGCAGGCTTTTTAAATATTAATTTTATGTTTAAACTTCTGTTTGATATAGAATTTATTATTATTTTTTAAATTAAGAGTTTTCTTATCTTGTTTTAGCTCTCTGGTTTGCTTTTTGCTTTTGCGCGCACACACACATGGTTCCCCTTTATTATTTCTTTACAAATTCTATTTTAAATAGGTTATTTTTCTTTTCATTGCTGCTTACGCAACCCCTGCTTCCCCAACCACTGCAGTTGCAGATCTTTAGGTTGTGTTTCCCAATACCATCTTACCAACTACCTGTGTTTTCTCCTGGGCTATCAGTTCTACCTGCCCCAAAACTCCCTGTTTTCCCTTGGTGATCATCCCCAGGACTCATGTTTCTTTATCTATAAATAAATGCACTTAGAAGAGTAAGCTTAAAAGCTGAAATTCTAAGTGGTTTTTCCCTAAATCACTATCCACATGTTTTTTCCTCAATCTTTTAAATTTACTTTTCAACCTTGAAACCTTTTTTAAAATTCAACCATATATTTTCAGTCACAGCTTTTGAAATAAAGACATAGTAAATACATTCCAGATTTCCATTTTTCTAAATTTGCTAGTGTTTTAATATCTAGGACAATCAGAATGGAGATAGCCAGACAGCAAGCAATTGGCTTGTTGTCACCATTTTTTATATGAGGGATAACCTCTCTACTTTCATGTTACAATACTCCCACAAGAAATATCCCGGCTTCAACATTCCTTTAGTCACAAATAAATCTTTATTCAACACAATATTTTATATAGTTTGTTTAGGTTTAGTGAATTCAATGGCACCTTTTGTGTCAAATTATAAGTTTTTAGCAGACCTCATAAAGGTCCTTTTACAAACAGTACCTACTTTTTTTACCTTTTAGATCTTAACCTGAACACTTTACATGGCTTAGTATATAATCTTGCACCTTATTGGGCAAGACCTTGCATTGGTTGTTGTTATAACAAATAAAAAATTATTACAAAAAATAAACTCAATAAGAGGAGTGTATATTTGAGTCAATTTTATTGTTAAGTATGTTAAATTGGTGAATAGTAGGATCTAAATTTTAGCTGTCCTAAAATGGAATTAGGTGATTTTTGATAATGCCAGTGATTCCTAAAAGAATTAGCACAAATCCACTCTAGATCCTTTGAGTTCCTGTTTTAGATACCCATAAATTATATTTATTTCAAATTCACCTCATTTTTGATTTGAAATTTTGTTCTTGGATTTGACAATCCCACAATTCCAGAATACATAGTAAACTTAATGAAAATGGTTGTTGGAGTTGCACACTTCAAATCTGATTCCAGTTGATTCATTTTGTGCACTTGAAATATGCAGCTCGATTTTGAAATTTGCAAAGTGTCTATGAGATCCCACAATTTAAAATATTCAAATAAAAATACAAAGTGTTCAATTTAATAAAAAAGGCCAACCCAAAAATGTGATTCAGATTTTGGATCAGGATTTGA
>QTSX02005778.1:197772-299932 GCA_014839935.2 Entomophthora muscae
ATATGACAATTATATGCTGTATATTTAATAGATTACATTATATTAAGTGCAGTGATTATACGCCATATAACCCCTAGTTTATTATAATTGATATGACTATTATATGCCATATAAATATAGCCTCTATTGTGATTATCAATGATTACATAGTGTTTAATCACTAAATCATCAATTTTTTACCTCTCATTTCATTCCACTGGACGTTTTATAACCTCAGCCCCACCCAGCCTGAAAGGCAATTATGCGTATATCAAACAAGTGATGTGCAAAAGGCTAGGAGATACCAAGTTTGGGTCAGCATTACATGGTGTATAATTGGTTTCTTATTGGTTTGGGTCAGTCTTACAACGCGGATAATACTTGGATCAATATTGGATCAAGTCTGCTATTATACAGTGTGTAATCCTCAATTCAAACTGTCATATTGATAAGCAGAAGTCTTGCCAGCCAGAAAAGGATCACTGATTAAGCCCTAGAAATGGAAAAAAGGAATACCAAAATTATACATTCTAATATAGGAGGACAGAACAGGGACCATTTCTAAGTGTCAACCAGATACAGCATAGTTTCCTAGTGCAATAATAGGCACGTAAAGATACATCCAATTGACAACTACCAGTAGACTAGCTCAAGGAGAGCATAGGCTGTAGCTGAAGTGCCATGTATGCCTTGATAAGGCCAGTAGCAGCACACATGACAAGAACAACCAATCAGGATAGGCACAGCCAGCAAAGATGGACCTATTGTAAAGGTAGCCACTGAGAACTGTCTGAAAGGACAAAAACAAGGGTTGTTGCATTATATTGATACAGACACCTAAAAGGATGACAACAAGTTATTAGTTACACCTGGATATATTGCAGCCTCTGGCTAGATTGTACTCCAGTACCAATAAATGTAATTATCTTCAAAGTTCTATTCTATTGTAGTCTGTAGTGCTCTTGCATAGGATTAGGTAGAGTACATTGGCAAGGATAACATCTATCTGTAGCTTTTAACATACCAGCAATAACCCAAGTTCCTCAACATGCAGCATGATATCAGTGCTGTTGATAAAATATCAGCCTGAAGACAAGAGTTGTTGGTAGACAGTTTTTTATGCTTCTACTAGTGAATCATTTAGTCTTTCAACCCTGCTATTTTCCTGGGGATGATAAGGACTACTTGAAGTATGCTTGATGCCATTTTTGGCAAAGTAAATGTTGATATTGTCAGCAGTGAGTTCAGCTCTTATTTCTGTGATCAAAAGGTCTGGTTTCCCAAACTTTTCAGTTATTTCCTTGACTATGACCTGTCTTACATTTTTCACATTGTGTTCTTTTGTGGCTTGTTCAATGGACCACCTAGTTGCATAATCAATGGATTTGATGTACTTTTTTCTTT
This sequence comes from Entomophthora muscae, assembly GCA_014839935.2. Lineage (NCBI taxonomy): Eukaryota > Fungi > Entomophthoromycota > Entomophthoromycetes > Entomophthorales > Entomophthoraceae > Entomophthora > Entomophthora muscae. The sequence continues at coordinate 199,156 of QTSX02005778.1, forward strand.
TTTATCTTCTGGCATGAGTCCCATAATGTCCAATGCCCATACTTTGAACAGTTAACTTATTGAAACTGGTATTAAAGACATAGGAGGTGCCATAGAATGTGCATATTTCTCACACACTTCAAATTAATTGAGGATTTATTTAATGTTTTCTATCATGTTTGGCCACCAGTAGCAGTTTTGAGGTATTCATTGAATTGCTATTACAGGTGTTTCTCAAGTCTGTATGATAAAAAATATTGTGTCAATCTTTTTTGTTGACAGTACATAAGGTACTGTGTCTCCACTTGGCAAGATGTGGTTAAGAGCACCATAGATGTTTTTGAACTGGTGCTTGAAATTTAGGGCTTTCTCTTGAAAGTTCATTGGAGTGCCAGTTAGGAAGCCCTCTTAGAGATTTCCCATTATCAGCATGGGCCAATCAGAGTCTTTACCATTGATGCAGAGTAAATGTTTACAATACACCCTTGATAGGGTATCTGCTGTAAGTAACTTTTTTCCTGGTTTATATTCAATGATCATTTGATACCTTTAGATAAGGTTAATTCATTCATCTTGTCTTCTTGAGAGGTGCTGCTGTGTTTTAAAGAGCACTAGTAATTTGCAGTTAGTTAGTGCTCTGACTATTTTTACACCTTCCAGGTAGCAAGGCCATTCCATTAGGCAATGGACAGTTGCTATTGGTTCTTTATCATAAATGGGGTATCTTTGTTCACCATATGAGAGTTTCCTTGAATAATATGCACCAGGGAGAAAATTCTTATATGTTGTCTGTATTTTAAGCACCCCACCAAAGATGTAGTCAGAAGCATCTGTCTCCAACCTATAGATTTTCTTGCAATTGGGGTATTGAAGGATAGATGCTATGACCATGAGTTCTTTCAACTGGCAGAAGTGTTGTTCTTTTAGTGGCATCCAGAAAACTTGGTTGTCTTTCCAGTGATTGCAAACAATTCTGTGGCCAATGCTCACCAGTTTGGAATTAATCTCCTATTTTATATGATTATCTTCAGAAAGGTGCATGGGTTACTCTTGTTACAAGGTGCTGGCATGTCATTTATGGCTATTACTTTTTTGGGGGTCTGGCTTGTTTCTTTCTTTACTGATGATGTGCCCTAGAAAAGGTGTATCAGGAATTCCTTTCTTGACTCCATTTTATCAATGAACAAATTATCAGAATACACCCAGTCAAAGACACAAAACAACAGAATTTACAACAATATTGGGCTTTAGAAATCTTTCCAGAACAAGATTCAAACCCAGAACGCTAATGAAGAATGTACTGTTAGCTCAGAATCAGCTGATATTCTTAAATTACCTTTTTGTTATTGTTTAATTCAACCAGTTCTTTGCTTTCAAAATACCTTTTGAACTCAAAAATGTTAATAATTAGACCAGAAACGTCACTTACCACTCAGTGTTTGATTGGCTGTGTGATGGCTGGCCAAACAATCCATAACTTGCTCTCTATGGTTTTAGACCAAGCTCTGTACCTTAAGATACTTGATCCTCTGGTTATGTACTGCTTAATTAGCTTTATCATTGTGAGATCTTTTTGGTTCCTCTGCCTAAACCACTTCAGTTTGGAGTTTATTAAGCAACTATTCAAATTCCACTTGAAACAGGTACCTTTAAAAGGATTTACTCATGTAAATCATCTTCATTTCCCAAACTCCTCTCAAATATTCAGCCTTGTTTTCAAGGCTATTTAAGTGCCCACTTCTTATTCATTTCAAGTGTTCCAACAATAAAGAATATTTCCTATCCTATCTTGCCAAATCTATTTCTTAGTAACTCCATTTGAAGCCATTAAGGGAATTTATTTCCTGCTATGGTTTCTAGTCTCCCTGTTTACAACTGTAAAAGGTCTTGAGAATCCCACTCCCACCATTGACTGGCAAAACTCCTCTCCCAACAATGCCCATCAGAAGGAGTCCTTGGCCAATGGATGGTTCAAGTATCCCTCTGGTCATTGGGGAAGAAAGTTCCACCATGGCCGCCATTCTACTCCTCCACCTGCCAAACTCTTGTTGATACAGCTCCACACATCATTCTACCTTTTGACGTATATGGTAGGATATTACCTTATGGGTTGTTTTAGCTCCCTGATGGGAAGGTTTGCATACTTGGGGCATTTGGGCCATCTTGCCATGGTCACTGTTCCCATTGGTTCAGCCATTGCAGGGCTTAATTTAGGGGCCTTGGATCACCAAATTGGGGTCTTGTTCTCCTTAAAGTGGGTCCCTGACAGGGTGACCTGATAGAAAAGAACTCTCAATTGGATAGAATTATCACTAATTGATTCTCTTGTAGTGTTTTGAGCACCATACAGACATCTTTGAAGTGTTATTATTTGATGGGACTGTATATTATTATGCCATTCAGGCAAGCAATGACATGCTCCCCAACTTGCTCCTAGAACACATCATTCATAAACGTGATAAAGATACTGGGGTATTAGTTATAACAAAGTTTATGACAACACATTCAAATGAACTATATGTAGTTCTGAATGCTTTTTTTGATACATTCTTGGCTTTGACTCAGATTTGATGATATCCTGCAGTCAATCAATCTTGGTGAATAACTGTGATCCTCATAAGGCATCAAAGAGGTCATCAATCAGGGGAAAGAGATGATTTTCTTAATTTTAAACTTTTTAAGTACTTGGTAGTTGATGAAAAGGTGTATTCCTCCATCTTTTTTATATACAAAGAAGACAGCTGTTCCAGAGAGATATTTAGATGGTCTTATGAGTCCTTTTTATAACACTTTTTTATTTTTGAGGTGTTATCTTCTTATGGTGTCAAATAAAAGAGGGGCCTTGCTTTAGGAATCCTTTTTTTGAGCTTGATTTTGTGTTAGATATCTCTATCAGATGGCAATCCTGGCAGTTTTTCTTTGAATACAGAAGAAAATTCTTGGAAAAATTGTTGAGATATGAGGTTCTGCTCCTGTGAGGCTTATGTATTTTTTGAACTAAAGGATCTTATATGTGCAGGCATTTCAATTGATTTTACTGATGCCATTATCTTTCTCTGTCTGTTTCTGTAATTTTTACAAAAACATGGTCTTTCATGAGTGTCAAGATGGATAGGGTAGACATGATGATGAGCTTTTCCTTTCTGTATAGTTAAGGTGTAGCTTTTCTGATCAGTGTGAGTTTTTGTTTTTCTCATCTTAATGGATCCTAGTACCACATTGTACTTTGGGGTTGGGATGGTAAGTCTGCCAAGGATCTTTTAAAAAATCATATTTGGGTCTGGAAATATCTATCTTCTCTTATGTCTAGGGCACATATTTTTCCTGCTATATTTATATTCTTTACATTGCTCTTGGTTGTAGGTAGCTTCAAGAGGTTGTAAAATTTCTTTTCAGCAAGGAATTGATCTGCTACAGTGTCAAATAGTGATATATCTTGGCACCTGCAAAAATAGAAAGGGTAAATGAGGAGTTTATTTCTAGCTTAGGCATCAAAAAATATATTTTTGATGGAGGGTACTTGGATCATGATAATTTAATCCATATCCAGGTCAATGTAAAAGTCTTTTAGTATGGGGGGGGGTAACTTTATTAAGCACTACCCTGTCCTTTTCCCTCCTCAGGTGCAGTGTTGGTACTTATCTAGTCTTCTTGAGTAGTAAAGTTCATGCTTTGAGAGTTGAGATAGTTGTTTTTTTACTCTTTTTTTAAACAAGTATTCTTTTTGCAAAGGAACTTTCAATTTTCTTGTTAGCCATGTGTAAATTGTCAGATTTTTGGGCATCATAATTTCCTTCCAATAATAATGCTTGGAGGTTGTTGCATCTTCTCATCCCAAATTTTTTTATTATGTGTATTGGGAGTCTATTATAAAAGACCATAAAGTAGTTTTAAAAGCTATAAAAACAACCAAAAATACCTCAGATTTAAACAAAATGATTTCAGATTTAAGAAAATTTCAACTATAAGGTTAAAATATACACGCTGTTAACAGTGATCTTTGGTGTTAATGGGAAAAATGGGTCAACACAGCAAAGAAGTGCTCACGCGCAAAGCAAGACTATTCAAATACAATACAAAATACATTGATTCACAAACAAATGGTGTGAGTTGACTTTTGATGTACATGTTTACTATTTGAATCAGTGGCAAAATACACCCAAGCGCAGTGAGTCAAAACTCAACCAAAAACCAAAACACAATAGCAACTCACTATGTAGACAAAATCACTCAAATGTTGTGTGCAATGGATTGTAATCAAGAATTATACCAAGGTATCTAAAATAAGACACACAATCCAAGACATAAATTTTAAAAATATTGCGTTGGATGCTTAATTTGGCGTAAAATCTGGGGAAATGGGTAGAAATTATGTTGGGTATTCTAAAATGAGCGTGGTAAAACCAAAAGCAACTAACTAAGAAATAAAAATCTATAATTGGGTGGGAAAAATCTAATTAAATATCCATATTCAGATAAAAGCAAAAATTAAAATTAGGTAGTAACTTAATTGAAATTTATTTAATATTTTATTAAATTCTCAAAATTGAAGGAACACAACAACAGAGTGAAATTGTACCTGTTGTGCACCACAGTTGTGGTTGCCCCTTTGGGTCAAAGAACAGAGTTAATGCAACCCAAGTGCCTACTCAGGAAGGAGATGGGAGAGGAGAGTTTCATAGTGACGCTGCACTGACACAGCTGGTTCAAGGAGTACAAGCTGATAGGGTGCAGAGCATCAACTCTTGGGTCTCCAAGCTGACCCAGAAGCCCACCAAGGTCACCACTACCAAAACAGTTAGAAACAAGAATGTAGAACTTACTTCATATGTGTTTGGCATTTTGTACTGCCAAGAGTTGGTCCCGTCAGCCATGCTGGAGAAGAATAAACATGTGCTTGACACTAGCCACAAGCCTTACATTAGTGATGGAAACCAGGAAAAGGACAAGGAGCCTGAGTTCTACAGAACTGATGAGGGACAGCTGGTGTTAAAAAAGGTTGCAGCCTTCTACAACAAGGTGCCCATGCCTTATAGGCCTGTCACCAATCAGGATCCCAGTCTATCTGAGCCCACTAAGCCTGCCCAAAGCGCATTCCTGATATCAAGTGGATTGTCTTTCTCCAGCTCATGCGGGAATCTGGTGACTACAAGGCGGCTGCAGCTCTTGTTGGGACGGATCCCAAGTAAGCCTCCAAGACCTTCAACAAATTCATCAATACTAACCATGTCCTTGCCACAGAGAAATCCCTGTGTGTGTCCACCATGCTCACCAAGGAGCACAAATGGGCAATCCACCAGCGGGTAACCCAAGATTGCCATCTTGAACTGGCAAATATACAGGCCATGGTTAAATCTACTTTTGGGGTTGAGGCCTCAATTTCCTTTTACTATCATATGGTGAAGGGAATGTTCTTTTTCTGGAAAAAGCTTGGGGTATCTCCCTATAATAGAAACAGCCCAATCAATGTCAAGACCTGGAAAAAATATGTTGAGGCCTACACTGCCCTCAAAAACAAGGGGACAGTCAAATTTTACTATATTGACAAATTAGCATTTGCCTCGTCTATGTGCAATACATATGGCTATGTCCCCAAAGGCTCAAATGACAGGGTAGCTTGGCGTGCTGAAGTCTGCGTCACAGCCTATTCAATGGTGGCTCTCCTCAGCCCAAAGGGAATTGAACTGTATCAAATGATATTTGGTTCTCACAATAGCCATACCTTTCTATCATTTCTCTGATAGGTCCAGGAGCACCTGAGGTGCACAAGCCCAGGTTCCCCAATGTAATTGTGCTGGATAATGTTGGTCTTCATAAGGTGGCCAATATTCTTGAAGAATTTACATCAATTGACACCAGCATTGCAGTGGGCCCCCAGCAATTGGCCACGTCAAATTTGCTCCTTCTCTTCCTCCCTGCCTATTTGCCCTTCCTGAATCCCATTGAGAAATTTTTCGGGTGGCTCAAGCAAGTTGTCAAGCAAGGGACCCCAACTGGGACCAAGTACCTCTTTGATTTGCTGCAGGCCAGGATCAACATCCTCCTAGCTGAGACCGCAGCCAAATTCTATGGCCACGCTGATTTGTTCATCCCTGTGTGCCTTGCCAAAAAGCCAATCAATTAAAGGCTTAGTGTTTCCAACTTTTTTTATATTCTCTAATTTATTATTTAAGATTTATTAATTATCATTTTATATTTAGAAGCTTCTAAACCCACAATCACATTCAGCAGGATCATCAATGAAGGTTTGTAATTTATTTATTTTAAATTAATTTTTTATTATGGCATCTGAGGCTATCCCAAACACTTGATACTGGATTACGCAAATATATTTATATCATCCTTATTAAATAAATATAAAAATGAAATTAAAAAAATTAAATGTATGATGTACAAATTAGAAGTATATTTTATTAATGTATATTATTATGCTTTTATGAAAACCTTCTCTGGAATTTATTTTGAAAAAAATTTTGCTAAAATAAAAATTATAATAATTATAATAAATTAAAATAATCTAAAGTGTAAACATATTTATTGGAAAGAGGTTTTAAGAGCGCCTGTAATGGGTTCTTTGGTATGTACCCATTCAGCAATGGAGGTGGCACACAACCTCCTCCACCACACTGTAGACAGTAGATACACCCTGATTAAAATACTCCTGCCTTCTGGTTAAAGGCAGTACAGTCAGGTAGGAGTGAAGCAGCAGCTTCTCAGGCGGGGCCGCAAACCCGTATATCCCAGCCAGGACCAGGGCTTCCTGGATCACATGGTCAACCAAGCTGTACCCAGGGGAGACCTTCTTCCCATCCAGGGAGAGCCTGGCATTGTCAATCCCAAGAAGGACCCTGTCTAGGTCCTTGACATTTGCACCCATCCCAAAGTAAAACAGGAACCCCAGGTAAACCACAAGGTGAAGCCTTTGCCCAGAAAAAGCTTCAGTAAACTCACACAGCTTATTGAACACGGTACTAATCTTCTTCTCATGTTTTGTTTTACCAAAGGTCAGCTCCATAGCTGCAGGGAGCCCCGTCTCATCAGCGCTCCAGGCCAACCTGAAGTCAGCAAGGAGGATTTTTGTCTTCTTTACAGCTGTTGCATCTGCAACAGCCAATTTTCATACAGAAGTTTTAAAAGCTATGGCGTCAACCAAAAATACCTCAGATTTAAACAAAATAATTTCAGATTAAAACAAAATCCAACTCTCAGGTTAAAATATACACTCTTTTAACAGGGTTTATTGGCGTTAATGGGCAAAATGAGTCAACACAGCAACAAAAGGCTCACACACAAAGCAAAACCATTCAATATACAATCTGAAATACATTGATTCACAAACAAAATGGTATGAGTTGACTTTTGGTGTACATATGTTTACTATGTGAATCAGTGACAAAATACACCCAAGCAAGGTGTGTCAAAACGCAAACCAAAAACAAAACTCAATAGCAACTCACTATGTAAACAAAATCTCACAAAATGTGTGTAATGGATTGTAATCATGAATGATACCAAGGTATCAAAAATAAAGACACAAGATCTGAAACATAAATTTAGAAAATATTGTGTTGGGTGTTTGAATTTGGCAGTAAAATCTAGGAAAATGGGTGGAAATTATTTTGGGTATTCAAAAATGGGCGTTGTAAAACCAGAAACAACTAATTAAGAAATAAAAAATCTATAATTGGGATATTGGGTGGGAAAAACTCTAATTAAATATCCATATTCAGATAAAAGCAAAAATTAAAATTATGGAGTAACTAAATTGAAATTTATTTAATCTTTTATTAAATTCTTAACATGGAAGGAACATAGCAATCAAGTACTAATGCACCTGTTGTGCGCCGCGGTTGTAGTTGCCCCCGCAGGTCAAAGAATAGAGTTAGTGCAACCCAAGTGCCTACTCAGGAAGGAGATGGGAGAGGAGAGTTCCATAGTGACGCTGCACTGACACAGCCGGTTCAAGGAGCACAAGCTGCTAGGGTGAAGAGAAATAAATCCTTGGGTCCCAAAGCTGACCTGGAAGCCCACCAAAGTCACCACTACAAAGAAAGTTAGAAACAAGGAGGTAGAACTTACTTTGTATGTATTTGACATTGTGTACCGGCAAGAGTCAGTCCCGTCAGCCATGCTGGAGAAGGTGAAGCCTGTACTTGATACTTGATACTAGCTACAAGCCCTACGTCAGTAATGGTAATTAGGAGAATGACAAGGAGCCTGAGTTCTATTAAACCAATGAGGGACAGCTGGTGTTAAAAAAAGGTTGCAGCCTTCTATACCAAAGTACCTATGCCTACTGTGTTGTGCCCAATGCCAATCCGAGTCAATCGGCCCACCGCTAAAAAGCCCGCCCAGAAGCGCATCCCCAACATCAAACGCATCATCCTGCTTAAGCTAATGCAAGAATTGGGTGATTACAAGGCAGCCGCAGCCCTTGTTGGAGTAGATCCCAAGTACGCCAGCAAGACCTTCCAAAAAATTCATCAATACTGGTTGTGTCCTTGCTGCAGAGAAATCCTTGTGTGTTTCTACCATGCTCACCAAGGAGCACAAATGGGCAATCTGCCAGTGGATCACCCAGTACTGCCATCTTGAACTGGTAAATATACAGGCCATGGTTAAATCTACTTTTGGGATTGAGGCTTTGATTTCCTTTTACTACCATCTGGTGAAGGGAATGCAATTTTCTTGGAAAAAGCTTGGGGTATCCCCCTACAACAGAAACATCCCAGCCAACATTGACATCCAGAAAAACTACGCAGAGGCGTACACTACCCTCAAAGCCAAGGAGACAGTCAAATTTTATTAAGTTGACAAATCAGCATTTGCCTTTTCAATGCGCAATGCAGTATGGCTATGTCCCCAAAGGCTCCAATGATGGGATGGCCCAGCATGCTGCAGTTTGCGCCACAGCCTACCCAATGGTGGCTCTCCTCAGCCCAAAGGTAATTGAGCTGTATCAAATGATATTTGGTTCTCACAACAGCCATGCCTTTCTATCATTTCTCTGATTGGTCCAGGAGCACCTAAGGCGTACAAGCCTGGGCTTCACCAATGTTATTGTATTGGACAATGTTGGTCTCCACAAAGTGGCTGACATTCTTGAAGAATTTCCATCAATTGACACCAGCATTACTTTGGGCCCCCAGCAATTGGCCCCAGCAAATTGACGCCTTCTCTTCCTCCCAGCCTATTTGCCCTTCCTAAATCCCATCAAGGAAGTCTTTGGGTGGCTCAAGCAAGTTGTCAAGCAAGGAACCCCAACTGGGACCAAGGACCTATTTAATTTGCTGCAGGCTGGGATCCACACCCTCCCAGCTGAGACTGTGGCCAAATTCTATGGCCAAGCTAATTTGTTCATCCCTGTGTGCCTAGCCAAACAGCCAATTAATTAAAGGCTTACTGTGCGCAATTTTTTATATTTTCTCTTATTTACTATTCAAGATTTATTAATTATCATTTTATATTTAGATGTTTCCACACTCACAATCACATTCAGAAGATCCATCAATAGATGTAGGTAATTTATTTATTTTATTATATATTATTTCATTATGCCATCTGAGGTAATCCCAAACGCTCAATACTGGATTACTCAAAAATATTTAAATTTCTTTTGTCAAATAAATATAAATATGTTTAAAAAAATTAAATGTATGTTGTAACTTTGCTGTTTTAGCAGAGTTACACGGGGAAAAATATTTAGAAGATAGATAATAATCTTTATTGTAAGATAGTGATTATATAGTTCATGTGAATCAAGGATAACAGGAACATGATTGATGATCACACAGCTGAATGGAAGAAGGGGGTGGCTTGATCCTGGTAACGAGTCAAGCGCCAAAATGAGGTATCCACCGTAAAGGATTGTCATCTGTTAATGTTGTTGGATTTGGTAATTTTAAGTGACTTCCTAGTCTGGCTTCAAGTAACTGGATAATCAGATTGCAGGTCACAAACCTGCTTGGTTGGAACCTTACTGGCGGGTCAAGCCTGCGGTTTTGACACCCCCCCCCCCCCAACTGAAGGTTGGCCTCCTCTGGGGGCAGGTTGTCAGGGAGGCTGTCAGGAGCCTGGGCGCCATATTGAACTAGTTGCTGTTCTGTGTTGAGCAGGGTGGTTTCTCATTGTTTCTGTCTTGCTTTGCAGGGTTGTAGGCAATCATGGTGTAGGGTCTTTTCTTGTTTACGTTTTTCCAAGCCCTTACACAAGGTAAGTGTTATTGTTTTTTACCTTCAGAATGATTGCTGGCCCCACTTTTTCAGGTTGTAGCTTGCTCTTGTCAACATTCATGACCCATAGTTTGTCCCTAACTTCATGTTTATTGCAGATGGGGGCAAATTTCTTTTGCAAACGTTCATTCTTTTTTTCTGTTTACTTGCTGTTAGCCTCTATTATGTGAGGGTCTGAGTGTGGGGGGACTTCACTTGGAATTTCCAGTTTAGGTCCTGTCAATGCTTGAATGATATTTGGCTGTGTGCTGTATACCAGTTCAAACAGGATTTTTCCAGTGGATCTGTTCACTTGGGTTTGACACACAAGTAGTGCAGTTGGTAGCTGTTTATACCAGTCTTTAGGTCTCCTGGCAGTGAGTTTGGCTAAGGCTTGCACAAGGCTACTGTTAAGCCGCTCCACGCGTCCATTGGCCTGTGGATGGTATGGTGTTGTCACAGTGTGCTTGACCCTGTTTTTGGTGAGGTATACATTGGTACCTTCAGAGGTCAATTCCTTGCCTCCATTGATTATCAGGTGTTCTGGCTTTCAAAACTTGCTGATTATCTCCTTGCCAATAAATTGTCAAACGTCATTGCCGGTGTGTGCCTTCACTCTTTGGGCTACTGGCCATCTTGTTGCAAAGTCAATGGCAGTGATGATGTATTTCTTATCATTTTGTTTTCCTGGCATGGGACCAACAATGTCAAAAGCCCATACTTTGAAAGGTAGCTGTGTGCAGATGGGAAGTACCAACTTTGGCGGGGTTTTGCTTTTGGCAAACTTTTTGCATACCTCACATTGGTCTAGAACTTCTTGAACATTGCAGTATAAGGTTGGCCACCAGGCCTTATGTTTAAGGAACTTGTATAGGTTTTGGCTCTTGGTATGTCCAAGGTCTCTGTAATAGCGTAGGATGGTGTTGACTTGCTGATGTGTGGGAATGTAGGAAATGGTCATGCTGTCAGTCATCTTTCTGTGTAGAGTCCCATATACGTCAGCAAAGAGGTGTTCATTCTTGATGACTGTTTCTTTTGTTATGTCAGTGGTGCCAGGGGGGAACCCTTTGTCCTTTGTTTGTAGCACTAAGAGAGGCCATTCTGGGTTGAGCCCATTCTCTCCTCTTGAAGCACGGACATACAGGCGGGACAGGGCATCTGCCATGGCAAGCTTGGCCCCAGGTTTGTACTAGATGAGCATGTTAAATCCCTCCAATAGTTCCATCCACAGCGCTTGGCGGCGCAACAGATTCTCTTGAGTCTTAAAATAGATGCGTGACTTGTGATTGGTTAATGGTGTGAATTCTTCTTGGCGTTCTAGGTAGCAGCGCCATTTGACTAGGCAGTGCAAAATAGCCAGCAGTTTCTCCTTGTGGATAGAATATTGACACTTGCCATCTGTCAATTTTTGCAATTCATAAGCTAAGGGCAGGAAGTCACCGTCCCTATTTTTGATTTGTAGTACTCCCCCAATGGATGCATCTGAGGTGTCGATATTCCATTTGGTATTCCCTGTCATGTTTGGGGTATTATAGGATGGGAGCTGCCATTGTGAGTTTCTCCTTGAGGCGTCTAAAACAGAGGTCATGTTGGGGGGTCCATACAAACTTGGACTTGGTGCTTATTATGGTGGATAAGGGGGCAGTCAAAACACCACAGTCAGTTATGAAGCATCATACATAGGCCATCATTCCCAAGAAGGTGTGGAGTTCCAACTTATTCTTGAGTGGTGGCATCTTGCAGATGCCCTGTATCTTTTGACTGTTGGGTTTGATGCCGTCCTTTGAGACTATGTGTCCCAAGAAGGGTAGTTGCTCACAGAAGAACTGGCACTTGGAGGGTTTGGACAACAGTTTGTGCTGTGCCAAGGTAGCAAAGAGGCCTCTAGGTCTTTGTGGTGCTGTTCCACTGAGGGGCTGTAGACAATAATGTTGTCTAGATACACTAGGGCGTGTTTGTCTATGTGGGGCGCAAATACTTTGTTCATGAAGGTTACAAAGGTGGACAGGGCATTGGTCATGCCAAAGTTGAGCACCACACATTTGTAGGAGTTGTATTTAGTGCGGAAGGCCGTTTTGGGAATGTCTTCCTCCTTGATACAAATCTGATTGTAGTCTGCAGTTAGATCAATCTTGGAGAAGACAGTGGCTCCTCCTAAGGCATCAAAGAGGTTGTCAATCAGTGGTAGAGGGTAATAATTCTTAATGGTAACTTTGTTTAGGGTGCAGTAGTCTGTGACCAGGTGTAAGGTACTGTCTTTATTAGCCACAAAGAATACAGCGGCCCCAAAGGGAGACTGTGAGGGGCGGATAAGTCCTTTTTCCAATGCCTCCTTAAGGTAGTCGTGCGTAATGTGTTGTCTTCATTTGGGGTCATCCTGTAGATGGGGCGCGCCTTGGGTACAGCCCCCTTGAGTGAGATGGAGTGCTGAATATGCTTCTCAGGGGGCAGCCCAGGTGGCGCTTCCTCAAAGATTTCTAGATGGCGGGCCACAATGTTGCGGTCCTGAGGTGTGGAGGTATCCTGGTGATCCTTGAAGTGTATGATCTTGTACTGGCAGGAGTCCCAGTCAATTGCCTTTGGGTTTTTCTTTTTGTCCTGGGTCTCTGTGATACGTACAAAGACGTGGTTGCGTGGCAGTTGGTCCACAGAGTCAGAGTAGATCTGGTGGTTGACACCTTGAGGCTTGATGGTCAACACTGAGGTTTCCCAGTCTACGTGAGGGTTGTTCTTCTGTAACCAGTCTAGTCCCAGTACAATGTCAAACTTGGGAAAGTCAATGACGGGACCTTGAATGGTGGAGTGAAGGTTCTCAAGCATGACAGAGAAGGGGGCAGTTTCCTTTGTCACAGCAATGTGGTGTTTGTCATCCAGGACCACATTTTTAATCTACAAAGGATTGGTGGCCAGCTTGAACTTATCTGCAAAGCTACTGTTGACTAGGATTTGGTCTGCACCCCCGAGTCCAGGAGTGCTGAGTCTGTGTAGCTGCAAAAGCAGAAAGGATAGGACATCAATTTATTAGGATGTCTGACAATGGTGTACAGTACTGGGTCTTCAAAGGGCACCTAGATCATTGAGCATTGATCCATGTCCTTGGGTTGGTATTCATCATTGGGCAAGTCAGGAGTTGCGTGGGGAGAGCTTGGCTTGCTTAATGCTCTCCCTGGGCTTTTCTCTCATCTTGGTTGCCTTGTGTGGTGGTGATACAGAAATGGGTACGGTTTGTCTGGCCATTGTTTCCATTTCCATGCCCATTTAGACCTGTGGGTTTATGGTTAACGTTGTTCCCATTGCCCTCAGGAGGTGGTCAAGCAGAGCGCCTGCTTGGATGAGAATCCTTGGGTCTTTCTTGTTTCCCGGTTTGTGCCTTATGCAGTGCATTGGATGTCTGCTCTGCTTTCTCTGCTTCATGGTACAGGCTTTGTAGGTTGGTCACCTGATCCAGGCTCACATGTCTCATCATGTGCAACTTAAGAGTGTTGTAGTACATGAGGTGTGTGGCTGGGGTGTCAAAGGCCATGCCAGATGGTGCACAAAGACAGAGTTCCTTGTAGGCGCGGATGAGTTCCTTTACAGTGCCTGTCTGGGTCAGGTTCTTTACTTGGTGTATTATCATGAGTGCTGTATCTTTAAGCACAAATCTTGCCAGGAAGTCTTTCTTAAAGGTATCCCAGTTCTTGTTGATGTGCTCTTCATTCCACTTGTTGCACCAGGTGCCAGCGTCATGGGTCAGGCAAATGGAAATTTCTGCAATCCAAAACTGCTGTGGGCATTTCATCTGAGCCAGCTTGCTCTGGGCGGACTGGATCCATGCAGCAGTGTTGTTGTTGGTGGCCTCAGCAATAGGTTCCAAGGCGTGGTTTGTAGTCTTTGAGCTACATAGGCAAGCATGGTGTTTTTGTCAGCTGGTTGCGGCATCAAGGAGGGAGCCTGAAAGAAAGCTTGTGCAGACATGGCATTGAAGGCAGGTAGCAGGATCACTGTGTTTTGGTATAGGACAAAACCATTGGGTATCTTGGCACCAGGAGTGTACAGAGTCCAGTCAGGCGGGAGGCCAGACATACTTCTGTCAAAGATTTGTTGGCCGCAGTGTGTGCGGACAACAGGCAGAATTTTTCAAGATAAGGTAGGATGGAGAACCTACCTGTGCTACCAATGTTGTAACTGTGCTGTTTTAGCAGAGTTACACGGGGAAAAATATTTAGAAGATAGATAATAATCTTTATTGTGAGATAGTGATTATATAGTTCATGCAAATCAAGGATAACAGGAACATGATTGGTGATCACACGGCTGGATGAAAGAAGGGGGTGGCTTGATCCTGGTAATGAGTCAAGCGCCAAAAACAAGGTATCCACCTGTAAAAGAATCATCATCTGTTCATGTTGTTGGATTTGGTAATTTGAGTTGACTTCCTAGTCTGGCTTCAAGTAACCGGATAATTGGATTGCAGGTCACAAACCTGCTTGGTTGGAACCTTGCTGGTGGGTCAAGCCTGCAGTTTTGACACATAAAATGTACAAGTTAGAATTTTTTCATAAAAGCATAAAATTATAAGTTAATAAAATAAATTCTGTTTCTGTAATATATTTTGCAAAACTGGTTTGCTGAAATAAAAATTCTAAAAATTTATTATAATAAAAATAATACAAATTGTAATAAAGTTTATTGGAATCATATTTTTATTGTGTGCGCCTGTAGTGGGTTCATTGATATGTACCCACCCTGCAATGGAGGTGGTGCACAACCTCCACTGCCACACTGTGGATGGTGGATATGCCCTTATTAAAAAACTCCCTCCTGCTGGTTAAGGGGAGTAGGGTAAGGTGCAAACTGAGGAGCAGCTTTTTGGGTGGGGCTGCAAACCTGTAAATCCCTGCCAGGACCAGGGCGTCTTGGATTACATGGTCCACCAAGTCATTCCAGGGGGGAACTTCTTCCTGTCAAGTGCAAGCTGGGCCTTGTCAATTCCCAGAAGGACCCTGTCTAGATCCTCTATGCTAGCGCTCATCCCAAAGAAGAAAAGATAGCCAAGGTAAACCACCAAGTGAAGCCTTTGCCCAGAAAAGGCTTCCATGAACTCACACAATTTATTATAGACCGCGCTGATCTTCTTGTTGTGCCTGGTCTTCGCAAAGGTCAGCTCCATGGCTGCAGGGACCCCCGTCTTGTCAGCACTCCAGGCCAACCCAAAGTTGGCAAGGAGGATTTTTGTCTTCTTGACAGCTGTTGCGTTTGCAACAGCTAATTTGCCCACCATGCACCCAAAGTTGTCCAGCAGGTAAGACAGGGTGTGCTCCAACAGGAAGCAGAAGCAAGCAGCCGCATGAGCCTGGCCTATCTCCAGTACATTCTTGAATGGGAGTGTTGCCAAGACGTCCCAAACAAGCTCAATGAAGTTTACACAGTAAACTCCACTGAGGTTAACCGGGTCCAGGCGGACCAGTTGGCATCCTTGTAGGCAGTAACTACCCACTTGGATGCCCCCTCTCCATGCGTCAGCCCAGCCAATGCCTCACTGGACATAGGGACGGACCCATGGATACAGTCCTCCAGCTCCTGCACAACAGGGGGGGACAGATACAATTGCTTGGCCACATGAGTGGCATAATTTGCATAAAAGATTGCCAGGACAAAGGGGACCAGGACTTGGCGGAGTTTGCTGTCTACGTTTTCTAAGAAAAAAGGTAAGTTTTTTGATTTTTTATTAATTTTGTTTTTTAGGCTACCTTCTTGCGTTTCTTCCTTGCCCGCAGCCTTGGACAGCTTGGCCATTCTTGGTGCAATCAATTGCGCTGGTAATTCAGTATCCTCTGCCCTGGCATGCTTGGCAGGTTTGAGATGTTCATACATCTCCAGGTCATCAACCCAGACAGACGGCACAGAAAGATTGTATGCCTTAAATTGCAGGCCCTCCACCACCATCTTCTGAATGTTAGGAAGATGCTTGATGGTCTTCTCTGGGGTGTCTGGCATTTTGACATTAGTATCTTTGCGGGCACCTTGTTGATTTTGTCCCCAGTGAGGACAGCAGACTTAACTTTGGCTTTGACCTTGCGGTTGATGTCCTTGATTTTGGTAATTTCCAAGTTGAGGTCTTTGAGTAGTTTTTTGAGTTCTCTCATTTGATTTTTTTACTAACCTTTTCATATGTTTTTATAGCTTTTGCCCCAATAAATTCTGTATTATTTTGATACTGTTGCCTCTTTGTTTATTCCTTTTTGTTTTCCCATCTACTACATTATCACATCTTTTTACCCATTTTGTATATGTTTTACGCTCATCTCAATATGTGTTGTTTGCTTTATGTTGGCATTGTTTCCTTGATTACCATATTATTTTTGGCGCTTGACATAGTCCCTTGTGAAAATATTAACAACAATTTGGTGATCAGCTAAATTTGAATTAGAAAATTATAGTGTTAACTGTTTTTAGATAAAGTTGTTACTGATCCAAATTCAAAACCTTAATGATAAACTTTAAGCCAATCAGGAGCCAAGTGATAAAGTGATTGTTGTGACACAAAGGGTCATTCAATAGTTCTTTGGTGCATGTGCGCTAATTAATATGATTGGCTGGATGTTTTGCTATTGTACACCATTGCTGCTGTGGCAAGTTGTTGATGGACTAGTGCTAACCCAGTATCTGATTGGGCACTAGTCCATCAAAAACTTGCCACAGCGGCAATGGCGTACAATAGCAAAGCATCCAGCTAATCATATTAATTAGCGCACATGCACCAAATAATTATTGAATGACCCTTTATGTCACAACAATTGCTTTATCACTTGGCTCTTGATTGGCTTAAAGCTTATCATTAAGGCTTTGAATTTGGATAAGTAACAACTTTATCTAAAAACAGTTAACACTATAATTTTCTAATTCAAATTTAGCTAATCATCAAATTGTTGTTAATATTTTCACAAGGGGCTATGTTTAAGTGCTAAAAATAACCATGTTCTGGATCTAGATACACAACATAGTAAATATATGATTTTATAGAAATAAACTGGACATAAAGAATAAAATCAACTATAAACAAAGAGAACATGAAAATTCAAAATTCAAAAAAAGATAATATAAATATAAAATGTTTGGTGACAGGGGTTTATTGGGGCAGGGGAGAGTGATGCCTAGGAGGCAGAATAACGTGGGAAGGAAGACATAGAGGCGGTGCTGGCCTGGGGGGTCTGGGATTGGGTGGGTTGGGCTTGCAGGTTAGGGGTGTTGGTGGTGGGGGTGGAGGCAGGAGGATTTCACGTGAGGGCTGCCATATAACGCTTGTCAGATTCCTCATTGGTCATTGGCTGGATGGGATGGTAAGTGGCAGTGGCCCAAGGTGGAAGGCGCTTATCCTTATGTGATTGGTTGCCCATGTTCACATGGAAAAACATTTGCACAAACAAGTCAGCCACCATCTGGCAGCCAAAGAGAAAATTGTGGTCAAGGACCCCAAGATAGAGGTTGTTTTAAGCCTGAGGGTGGCTCTCCTGTAATGTGGATCCCATGTTAAAGAAGACAACATCACCCAGATGGATGTCTGCATGGCCAGCGGGGTAGACTGAGGCCTGGTGCCCGCGTCCCTGGATGGCCTCAAGGGCGGTGGAGCTATCCTCCATCTGGTGGATCAAGAAAACAGGGTACTTGGAATTTGAGCCATCCCAGGAGTCAAGTAATCCCCCAAGGATATGGCTGTATGAGTAGCCATTGATGAAATCTGGGTTTATCCAATAGTAGACAAAACTCTTGGCTGAAACAGCCAGAAATGCACCAATGAACGTCCCCTTCTTGACCTTCTTCCTTCTATTCTTGGTGGCAGCTTTTCCTTGCTTGCCAAAATCATCAAAAGCTATTGATAGCTTGTAATAGGAGATGAACATACATCATCAGTTAGACTAGTCAGGCATTGGACCAGGGTTGATTTGATGGTGGTGTCATACAGGGAATCCTCAGCGCTATCCCACTGGTTGCCAGCGAAATTGGTAAGAACCCGTATGGAAGCCACCTTCCCATACATCCAGAGCTGCACAATGTGCTCAGACACCCATATGTTATGGTGCACAAGTTGCTTCCGGACCTGGGTCAATGGAAGCTTGGGATCCTGCTGGAGGAGGTCAAGCATGATTGGGTATGCCTCAGATATTTGTGACTTGGAGGCTTTCTTAGGCTTCTTGGCTGTCCCAATCAGATTCCCCCTGTTCATCAGGTTGTTGAATTCCCGCATGACAGTATCTTGGGTAAATTTCAACTGGGCGGCAATCTGTTCTCAGGACAGACCCTGTACATTCAGTGCCACAATTTCCTGAAGAATTTGGGCAGTGATGATTTGTCACTTGGGGTGCTGGGCTGGGGGAGCTGAAGCCTGATTGGTTGTAGGGGGGCAGGTTGGCTAGTGGCAGGAAGTTGTTCCAAATCAAGGTTGCCATCCTAATTGGTTGGTTGACAGGCAGCTTGTGTGGGGGTGGGTACGGGTGCAGGGGCAGAGCTAGACTCTAAGTGACTCTCAAACAAGTCAAAGCCATAGGGGTCAGTGGTCAGGTACAGGTCAGCTTCCTTGTTACCAGCCTCAAAGGCTTGGATGTAAACAGGTGCCTCCATGTTCTGAGCTTTGCCTCCATTGAAGCTGGTCTGGCTGCTGCTGGCTTGGCTGCTGGCGCTGTCAAAGATATTGGTTGTAAAAACCATTGTAAAAAACCTAGGATAAAATCACTAAAAGTAGAAATTTTAAAATTTATTATTTATTTTTATTTTAATCTCAAGTCCATATTTGGAAGGTTCTCAAAACCATTCCATACAAATCTGGAGCAATGAAAATGAATAAAATGCCTCTGTTCCTAAATTGGATAAAAGTTGATTGGCTGTTAAACTGTTATATTTCTATTTTAGGCTGCTCACACTACACATCTTGTGTGAGTTCATTTTGTTTTGTGCTTGTGTAATCTTGCTTCTAGATTGCTCAATTTTTGTTTCATTTTAGTCCTTCTGTTGGTGTCTTGTATTAATCCTGATTGGATTATAATATACTCCAGAACAGCATCCATTCATTTCACTTGTTGTGTCAGTTCATTTCCATTTTTGGTTTGAACTACACTGCTTGATGTTTGATATAACTTTGTATAATGGGCTAGTGAAATTTTGTTTTTTGTTTGAAAGTCCATTTATTAACTGAAATTTAATAAATTAATTGAATCCTGAAGATTGTGTAACTTGGATTTTGTTTAAATCTGAAATCATCTTGTTTAAATCTGAGGTATTTTTGTTTGTTGCCATAGCTTTTAAAACTACTGTACTACGCGCCCAAAGTTCTTGAGCAGGTAAGAGAGTGGGGGCTCCACTGGGAAGCAGAAGCAAGCAGCTGCATGGGCCCAGCCCATCTCCAGTATGTTCTTGAATGGGAGTGTTGCCAGGAAATCCCAAACAAGCTCAATGAAGTTTACACAGTAAACTCCACTGAGGACCACTGGGTCAAGGCAGACCAGTTGGACATCCTTGTAGTCAGTAACTGCCCACTCAGATGCCCCCTTGCTATGTGTCAGCCCAGCTAATGCCTCCCAGGACATAGGAAAGGTACCATGATTGCAGTCCTCTAGCTTGCGCAAAACAGGGGGACAGAAACAGCTGCCTTACCATATGATTGGTGTAGTTTGCATAGAATGTGGCAGAGACAAAGGGGACCAGGACCTGGCAGATTTCACTGTATATGTTTTCTAAAAAAAACAGGCAAGAATTTAAATAATTATATTAATTTTTTAGATTACCTTCTTCTGCTTTCTCTTTGCCAGCTGCTTTGGCAGGCTTGGTCATTCTTGGTGCAAGAAGTTGGGCAGGCACTTCTGTATTCTATGCTCTAGTGTGCTTTGGGGGTTTGAGGTGTGTGTACATCTCAGGTTCATTGACCCAGACAGACAGCGCGGAGAGGGCAAAGGACTTAAACTGGAGGCCCCTAGCCACAGTTTTTTAACATTAAGAAGACACGCAATCTTTTTTTCAGGGGTGTCTGGAATATTGACCATAAATGCCTTGACAGACACCTTGTTGATTTTGTCCCCAGTAAGCACAGCAGCCTTGACTTTTTTCTTGACCTTGAAGTCAATGTCTTTGATCTTTGCAATTGCATGGTCCAGATCTTTCAATAACTTCATTAATTCTCTCATTGATTTTTTACTAATCTTTCCATATGTTTTTATAGCTATCATCCCAATAAACTCAGTGTTATTCTGATACCTTACCTCTTTTTTTCTTCCTATTTGTTTTCCTATTTACTACATTATCCCATTTTTTACCCATTATGTATATGTTTTACACTTAACTCAATATGTGTTGTTTGCTTTGTGTTGGCATTGTTCTCTTAAAGCCATATTATTTAAGGCACTTTACACAGCCCCTTGTGAAAATATTAACAACAATTTGGTGATCACAAAATTTGAATTAAAAAATTATAGGTTAATTGTGTTTAGATAAACTTGTTACTGATCCAAATTCAAAACCTTAATGATAAACTTTAAGCTAATCAGGAGCCAAGTGATAAAGTGAATGTTGTGACATAAAGGGACATTCAATAATTCTTTGGTGCATGTGCACTAATTAATATGTTTGGCTGGTTATTTTTTCACAACAATCACTTTATCACTCAGCTCCTGATTGACTTAAAGTTTATCATTAAGGTTTTGAATTTAAATCAGTAACAAATTTATCTAAACACAATCAACCTATAATTTTCAAATTCCAATTTAGCTGATCACCAATTTGTTGTTAATATTTTCACAAGGGGCTGTGTTTGGGTACTAAAAATAACTGTGTTCTGGATTTAGATACAAGGCATAGTAAATATATGATTTTATAGAAATAAGCTGAACATAAAGAATAAAACCAACCATAAAAAAAAAGAAAATGAACAATCAAAAAAAATAAAGAAAATATAAATAGAAAATGTTTGGCAACAGGGGGTTTATTGGGGCAGAGAAGAGTGATGCCTAGTAGGCAGAATAGCGTGGGAAGGAAGGCATAGAGGTGGTGCTGGCCTGGGAGGTCTGGGATTGGGTGGATAGGGCTGGAAGATGGGGGTAGTGGTGACAGGGGTGGAGGCAGGAGGATTGACTATGATGGCCACCATGTACCACTCATTGTACTCCTCATTGGTCATTGCTGTGATTTACTGGTAGGTGGCAGTGGCACAGGGTGGGAGGTTCTTGTCCTTCTGTGATTGGTTGCCCATATTCACATGGAAAACCATCTGTGCAAATAAGTCAGCCACCATTTGGTAACCAAAGTTAGAATCATGGTTAAGGACCCCAAGATAGAGGTTGTTGAAAGCCTGAGGGCGGCGCTCCTGGAGTGTATCTCTAATTTTAAAGAAAACAACATCACCCAGATGGATGTCTGCATGGCCAGCTGGGTACACAGAGGCCTGGTGCCCATGTTGCTAGATGGCCTTGAGGGCAGTGGAGCTACCCTCTATCTGATGGCACAAGAAAACCTGGTGCTTGGAATTTGAGCCATCCCAGGAGTCAAGTAATCCACCAATAATGTGACTTTACTTGTAGCCATTGGTAGAATCTGGGTTTGTCCAATATTAGACAAAACCCTTGGCTGAAACATCCAGAAACTTTCAGGAATCACTTCCCTGACCACAGTTATCCAATAGTTGAAGACCTATTCCAACTCCCAAATTTGGATGATCTAAGTTATTGCAACTCAATTAATTGTCAATTAATTGTTTCTATGCCCCACAGCAATGCAGATGCAATTAAAACCTGCAAAGAACTCAGTACTATAATGTATCTAAAAATACTCTTCATCAAAATTCCTGCCACTGCATGTGAGGCATTACACCTGGGTTTCAAACTCATTAAGTCTGTACTCCCAATTCCACCCCCCTTATATAAGAACTCCCATCCCAATCCCAAGTTAATTTTTTGATTAACATTCTTTTCTACAATGAAGCAATCTTGCCCTATTATTCACTTGATTGTTCAGTAGTATCTCCTAGTTCAGATGATTGGAATCCCATATTTATGGTCTTTAGTCATCATCTGGCTCTCCTTGTTCCTGCCTTGTATTCTGTCTCAGGGCCCAGCTACCCTATGCTTCCCTTGTCCTTGTCCAACCCCTACCCTACAGCTTGAAGAGCTATCTCCTGTTGCAAAAAGTAATGGACCCTTGTTTGATTCCCCAACTGTATTTTCCTCTATAAAGAGGGTCCCTTACAGAAACGCACCAATGAATGTCCCCTTTTTGACCTTCTTCCTCCCTTTTTGGGTGGTGGCTCTTCCTGGGGCACCAAAATTGTCAAAAGCTATTGATAGCATATAGTAGGAGATGAAGATGACATCATTGGACAAACTTGTAGGCATGGGACCAGGGTGGATTCAATTGCCTGATCATATGGGGAATCCTCAGCGCCATCTCATTGGTTGCCAGCAACATTGGTCAGCACACAGATTGACATCATCTTTCCATGCATCCACAGCTGCATTATGAGCTCAGACACCCAAATGCCATGGTGTGCAAGTTGCTTCTAGACCTGGGTCAAGGGAAGCTTGGGGTCCTGCTGCAGGAGATCAAGCATAATTGGGTACACCTTGGTGATTTAGAACTCAGGGGTCTTCTTTGGCTTTTTGGCTGTCCCAATCAGATTCCCCTTATTCATTAAATTATTAAATTCCTGCATTATTGTAGCCCAGGTGAATTACAATTGGCTGGCAATATGGCCCCAGGACAGATCCTGCAGGTTGAGTGCCACAATTTCCTGAAGAATTTGGGCGGTGATGATTTGTTGCTTGAGACGCTGGGCTGCAGGAGCTGAAGTCTGATTGGCTGAGAGGATTGCAGGTTGACTGATGGCAGGAAGTTGTTCCAAATTAAGGTTGCCATCCTGATTGGTTGGTTGACAGGCAGCTTGTGTGGGGTGGGTACAGGAGCAGGGGCAGAGCTAGACACTATGTGACTACTGAACAAGTCAAAGCCATATGGGTCAGGGGTCAGGTTGGCTTCTTGTTACCTGCCTCAAAGGCTTGGTTGTAAATTGATGCCTCCACATTCTGAGCCTTGCCTCTATTGAAGCTGTCTTAGCTGCTGCTGGCTTGGCTGTTGGTGCTGTTGAAAATGTTGTTGCTAGTAAAAAACATCTTGAAAAAGAACCTAGGATAAATTCACTAAAAGTAGAAGTTTAAAATTTATTATTTATTTTTATTTTAATCTCAAGTCCATATTTGGAAGGCTCTCAAAATCATTTTACACAAATCATGGGCCATGAAAATGAATAAAACGCCTCTGTTCCTAAATTGGATAGCTGTTGATTGGCTGTTAAATTGATATTTTTCTATTTTAGGCTGCTCACACTACACATCTTGTGTGAGTTCATTTTGTTTTGTGCTTGTTGAATCTTGCTTCTAGATTACTCAAATTTTGTTTTATTTTAGTCCTTCTGTCAATGCCTCATATGAATCCTGATTGTATTATAATATACTTTAGAACATCATTCATTCATCTCACTTGTTGTGTCAGTTCATTTTGTTTGTGATTTAAACAACGCTGCTTGATATTTGCTATAATTTTGTATAATGGGCTAGTGAAATTTAGTTTTTTGTTTTACAGTTCATTTATTAACCAAATTTTTTAAATTAATTGAATCCTGAATCTTGCACAACTTGGATTTTGTTCAAATCTGAAATCATTTTGTTTAAATCTGAGGTAGATGGTTGTCACCATAGCTTTTAAAACTACTGTATGTGTCCAGGGGCCATCAAAGTATATTTTTCTGAGAGCTTAATTGTGAATGCCAATGAATTCAGCAACATATTCTTTAATAGTAGTGATCATTTTAAAGGTTATGATTTCTGTCATTATCATAAACTCAGAGCTCTTGATGAATAATTTTTCTAGAAAGGCTTTCTTAAATACTTATCAGAATTTGCTCTGGTTAGGATTTCTCTCAAGCCAGTTTCTCAAAAATTAGGATGATGACCCTGTTACTAGAAGGGTGATATCACTTTCTCAGAGCTGCCAGGGAGTAGCAAACCTGTGTAAATTTGCTTTGGGTTCTTTGGGTTCTTTGAATTCACAGTTTATGTTTTCTTGTTGTAATCCTTCAACCAACCTAATTTCTGCCGCACCAAAATGAGAAACAGAATTTTAGGCACCTCAGGGGCGGCCTGAGTTATGAGAAGATTTAAGACAGCATGGGTGCTGAGAAAGTTGCACTGTTTGCTGGGTACAAGTATATTGTTATAGCAAGATGACAAGCTACACTGTTCAAAGAAAAATTATGTGGATATAATAAATACAGAGTTAATTGTTTGAGTAACAGTAAGCAAAATTGAGAGGAGGGCTTGATCATTTTGGAACTGCAACCTGTGGAACATAAAATGGAGGTAAAAATTGAGGTCAAGAAGATCATTTACAGAGGAAAATTAGAATAGTAACAAGAAGTTGAGGTGACGTAAAAGCCAGGCCAAGAGACAACAAAGGAGTCTGAAGCCAACCAAACCATTACCCTGGCAAAGTTGTCAAAGACAGGCCAACAGGCCCAAATACGCAAACATGAGGTTAACTTTCCTTTTTATTCCCAAGGTGAGTAAGATATCTAGAAACAAGTTTCTAGAGGGGAATGGGGAAAGTCTTAAGGTAGTTCAGGATGGGGGGATTCCAAGGCTTCTAATTGGTTGGTACAAACATTTTCAGTAGTTGAAGGTCCTGCATTAGAATTTACGCCAATGACGTCATAATTTGAAAAATTCCGGCAACCAGCGGGTCAAGCGCTTCCATCACCAAACAATGTGTAATGTGTGATTTTCTTGTCATAATTGTTTGGATAAAAGTTGGTAGGTCCAGATTTTCCAGGGCTATTTGAGCAACCCCAGCTTTGACCCATTTTTTGTCAATTACAGCATTTAAGTTGTCAATTTCTCTTAAGGGTTTGGCAGTGGTTCTTTGCTGGTTTTGGGTCTTACAGGGATGTACTATTCCTTTCATTTGGTTTTCTACTGTAAAAGATATTGTTAAAGACAGTGTATCCTATGAAAATTTATTGTCCTTCTTTATATATGCTCCAGCTAGTAGAAAGAGACATATTCTGGGGTTTTTTCTTTAGAGGAATGTTTCCTTAGTATAATAGGCTTGAATAACCTACCTTCTGCTACAGTAGTTTTAAAATATATGATGTTAAGCAAAAACTCATCTTTAAGTGAAATCAACTCATCTGTAAACAAAATCAAATCAGATGTAAGCAACATCACCTCAGATGCAAAAAAAATTGAAAAAATGAATTTATATTGATTGTTGTGTTTAGCTCTTGGGGACAACATCCAAGAGGACACAGCAGGAAACCTTTATTACAAAAGGTTTGAGGTTCAAAGCTAGCCTTAAGTTAGCCTTCAGGGCAAAATTAAGGGGATGTACCTTAGTTTTCTAGAAAGATTGAGGAGAGTTTCCTTCTAATGAAAACAAAATGATAAGCTTAAATATTATAAAAAGCAACACAAGTGTGGATAAACTTGTCGTTATTTAGAGTGGGAATTTTACTTATATTGTAGACTGGAAACAGGGATTGTTCACTAGGTAAATCAGGGGACTGGTTAGGCTTGAAATTGTACCAGGATCAGAATAACCAAGATAGCACAATCCAAAATGTGGGGATACTAAATTCAATCTATTTGCAGAGAGGGTGAACTTCTGTAGTCAAATTGAACCCAACCAGGTCTTTATAAGTATTGAAATTTGCAGGCCATATCAAAATAGGATTGGTAGTGCAATTTATGAGATTGATTAACAATATATTTGGTTCTACTTCAATTTTTTATGAGATTCATTGATTTTGTTTACAGATGAGTTGGTTTTGCTTAGCACCATAGCTTGTAAAACTACTTTACTACATTTAAGTATATACTTCTTAGAAGTATATAAAACAATACAAAGGGAAAAATTAGAAAGAGAGCAATACTTTATTTGATATGAAGATAGAGTATTATATAGTTATCAGGAACTACTTTCTGACATCATTGATTATTATTAAGGAATTTAAATTGATCATTGCCATTTCCTTAGATTTCCTAAGACATTTCAAAAAATTCTCTGATCACCCAATTCCTCTGATGATTGTTTTACCTCTTGAGTATTGTGAAACTCCACACTGTTTAAAACCAGATTCTATCTGTAAACGTTTCATGGTTGTGATCAACATTGAACTCAACTCTGGGTCTTTGATATGCAACAGATGAGTTTGAGATCTCCCAATGTTGCCATCTATGGTTATATAATTGAATAATCCCCTTCCTTGGTTTTTGTCCAATTAATAAAAATCTTTATCATGCTCCTAATTCCCATATTTACTGCTTGCTACAACAGGTTGATACAGGAAAATTTTCTAGTGCTTAGAATTTCTACTACTTATATTGGTGATGACTTGGGTGTGTTAGATATGTTACTATGTACATTTTTATGATTATTATTCTACAGCACTGACTTGATCTTTGTGGTTGGAATTCCTGCTATTCAGAATGTGTGCGCTACTGCTGGGTTGATGAAAAGGGCTACCTTGCCTGAAATTAATATGAAGTACTGGATGGAGTGCAGAGACCTGATCCTTTCAAAGTTAGTCCCTGAAAATAGTATTATGAGGAGTCAAATACTGTCCAAATATGTCATAGCAGTCATGAGACTTATCCAGGTAACGTTTTATTTAGGATTCAAAATGTTTTATCTCTGTACAGAATGAGTGTGTGATAAGAGTGTTGCCAATTATTCATTAATTGGGGTGTTTCTTGGTGAATTGTTTTCCCATTAGGGAGTAATTGTATATGTTGCAACAAGGATAAAGTGTACAGTTAATTAAAAAGGTGTCAATATTAAGAACACAACATGATTAAAAACAAAATTCACACTTTACTATAGTGTCAATATGGCCTATGCTACCTATAACTTATATATATTATAATATATATGTAACTATGAACCTTTATTCATATGTGAGAGGAATATCACATTGCCTCTGGGCTGTGAGCCCAGTCAGATTTCTTGCTTCTTATTAACATGATACGTTTTACAGGACACAGGTTACTTCAAAGTCACAGGTTCTCCTGTACTTCTATAATGTTAGAATACTTAGGATACCATCTTGGTGGATTATCAGAAAATTGCAGACTGTGGTATTTTATCATCCTCCAGATGATATCCTAAGTCTTCTATATTAGGAAAGTATAGAGAACCTGTGACTTTGGTGTAACCTGCAGCCTGGGATATTTTGTTGTCTGCAGAAGCAGCAAGTCTGACAGGGCCCAAGGCCCAAAGGATTTGGGACGGTTCTTCCTACTTCTGGATATAGGCTCATAGTTGTTGTCTCTATATTTTACTATAGGAATTAATACTATATGAAAACAGTATGATCTTTTGCTCTACTAATAAAGCCAAAGAGAGGATCACATTAAGGAAATAAGACTTGTATCAACCATCAATTCAATACAGAATAACCTGTCTTTTATTCTAATTGACTGGCTTTAAGGAGGCCTTCCCGCCTGTGTTTTATCCAAGTTAACTCACAACGCTAGAAGAGACTGAAGTAGCATTAGGGCAACATGGCAGGAGGCCTATTCTTGTTGGGGTGGTTTTGACAGAAGCTTGCTTGACATCTCTCACAGATTTATATCTTTTCTGTCTACCTGGGCCACTTCCAGGGCTAGCTAGCCAGTGGTTGGCTACTAGTTCACAGAGATGATTGTTTCACTTAATTAGAGCTACTCTAATACAATAAGCTCAAAGCCTTTTATCTTAGAGTGTTTGGCCTGACAGCCAAGTCCATATTGGACTCTTCTAGAAGTGTTTTGAATGATGGTTCATATTATTAGAGAGGGAGGCTAAACTAACTAAGTTTGGCTCCCATCCTGGCAAAACAAACCACCAGGATGCTGCCCAGTGAAGAACTGGGACAGCCGCTCAAAGGGGGGACCGCAAGGAGGACACAGGAGACAACTGAGGGAAATAGCATTCAAACCCATCAACATCAGGCCAGTGAGCAACCAAGGGGTGCAGGAGGGGGCGGGAGAGGGCACCGTAGGAAGCACAAGAGGTACTGGATTGCTCTTAGCTACGCAGGTGAGAGGAGGTGTGGAGGACACATCCCTTTTGGAGGCCAGCAAGGTGTGATCTTTGGTGTCTAAATCCAAGTCATTGCACGTCAGGCTCTTGACCATAGCCTCCCCAGAAAAGAGAAGACCTCTGGGAAGGTCCCAGAGACTAGAAGGCTCTTTACCCACAAGCCAGGAAGAGGAGGAAATTTTCCCCCCACAAATCAGGGGAGGTAAATCACAGAAGCAGCAAAAAAGGAGCCAGGGAAAACACAAAAAATTTGACAGCTGGGAGTATCATAAGGTTGTCCTCCTCAAAATTTGGGGTAGGTGGGTGGGTTTTTCAAGAAAAAATTGCCAGAAAAATGCCTGGGCAGGGTAACTTTGGAACAGGAGGCAAAGGGAGCAACAGAGCAGATTTGGGCAGCTTTACGTTGGACTCAAGCACCTTGGTGTTTGCGACAAGTGAAAACAGGATCAAAAATAGGAGTTTTAATGAAAAATTCAAAATAAAAATAGAGTTTATAATGAAAATTAAATAAAAATTTGGTTTCAAACTCTGTTTTTGAAAGCAAAAGCCAAGAACACAACAACTAAGTGCTAAAACTCTAGTATATGATTCCAGAGAAGAAGCCGGGTTCAAACCCGGCTGACACAAGGTAAGCTTAAAGACCACAACTAACACTTCAATCTTTAGGGTGAAGGAACTCCAAACTGGGTTTCCTACTGCAAGAACCAAAATTTTAAAGTGCAATAAAGCCAAAACCTTTAATATTTTTGAAAATAGACAAGCAGGGGACTGAAGGTCCCCTTGCTGTGTAAAAAGGAGGGGAATTGATCACATGATTTTTAGAACTGAATCTGATTGGCAGGAGGAGAATTTTTGTGGGACAGAACCAGGGGGACTGGAATGTTTCAACCCAATTTCTGCGGGGCCATTTGATTAGCTGGAAGGAGTCCCATGTATTTGAAGTTTACTTGAGTTGTTGGTTGTTGATGTGGCCGCATTTGATTGGTTGATTCTATTAGTTTTTAAATGTGGGCAACACCAAGCTAACAGGAAGTCCAAATTAACCAGCGTTTTTTCCTGGGAGGGGGCTGCCAAAGGCAACAAATCCGCAGGGTAGGCCAACACAAATCTCTCATCAACTGTATGCGCCAAATCCTCTAAAGAGTTAAGGGGTTTGGCTGGGGTTTTTGGACCCTTTTTGGTGTGGCAGGGGAAGATTTTACAATCCAATGCCAGGGGTGGCAGTGAATTTACACATATGCTGGCTCTTGTTCTGGGATATAATTAAAGTTTTAAAATAGTAATTATTATGAGAAGAATGTTTGAGGTGGTTGTTGAGGTAGACTAATTAATTGCACAATATCTTCATGTTTTGCTCATTGATTAGGAATAGGGATTTTGTTAATGCCAGGATATGATTTGATCATTGATTCCACAAACCTGCAGCCCACATAATTTGTTGAAACAATTCATAATGTTGTAACTGTGCTGTTTTAGCAGAGTTACAAGGGAAAAATATTTAGAAACTAGATAATAATTTTTACTGAGAGATAGTGATTATATAGTTATGGTGAATCAATGGTTAACAGGAACATGATTGTTGATCACACAGTTGGATGGAAGAAGGGGGTGGCTTGATCCTGGTAATGATTCAAGCGCCAAAACAAGGTATTCACCATAAAGGATCATCATCTGTTCATGTTTTTGGATTTGGCAATTTGAGTTGACTTCCTAGTCTGGCTTCAAGTGGCCGGGTAATTGGATTGCAGATCACAAACCTGCTTGGTTAGAACCTTGCTGGCAGGTCAAGCCTGCAGTTTTGACAATAAGAGTAATTAATTGCTGGCATGTGTTATTTTGTTGAATCAGTTAATTAGTCAATATCCATAAATCCTGACATGGATAATAAAATATTTTGGTCTTCAGATTTCTGAAAATAATAAAATAATAAATTCAATATGAATTTAAATCAATGCTTTACTTGAAGTTAATTATTTAGCTTAGATAAGCTCATATTTTTATACTAATTTTTAAAATTAGATGACAGGCCCCTGAATGACATTATTCTTTTTTGATAATCCAAAGTCAACTTCAATATTTTAATTTCACTGTTTAACTGATTCCAATTGTCCAACTTTGGCTGTTTATTTATTAATAAATACTGGTTTAATCCAGTACATTAGTTTTCAACTCTATGATTCTAAGCAAAAAAAATGCATCTGTAAGAAAAAATACAGTAGTTTTAAAAGATATGGCAACAAGCAAAAAATACTTTGAATTTGAACAAAAATAAATCAGATGTAAACAAAATTAAAAATAGACACATTTATATTAATTTACAATATATTTATTAATTTTTAATTTTGTTTAAATCTGAAGTATTTTTGCTTGTTACCATAGCTTTTAAAACTACTGTAACTCATATTTAAACAAAATAAACTTAGATAAAAACTAGATTAAAAGCCAAAAAAATTATATTGCTTTACAGTAGATTTGGGTTTATTTACATTTTATTATTAGATACATTGAATTTGTTTACAGATGAGTTATTTATTGTCATAGCTTTAAAAACTACTATATATTTTGATACCAGTTGAAACTCTTCAATCTCAACTTTTGAATCTTACCATGATATTCTCCTTAAAATGGTTAAAATTTATCAAGCATGGTTAGATTCAAGATCTTAGAATTGGTTCTTCCAGTTAAAATTAGTTATATAAACCCTCAAGGTACAGTAGTTTTAAAAGTTATGGTGACAAGCAAAAACAATCTAGATTTAAATTAAATGAACTCAGATTTAAACAAAATTAAAAATAAATGAGTTTATATTGATTTACAATAGATTTGGGTTCATTTCAATTTCACTTAAATCTGAATTCATTTTGTTTAAATATGAGTTCATTTCGTTTATTGCTGTATATTTTAAAACTACTTTATTATACTTATAATAATTTATTTTTCTCTGTAGTTGACTCTATCAATAAATATTGTCCTGGATGTTATCCGTATCTTATTTTCCAGCTGCATTTTTATCTTATCTTTTTGAAGATAACATATTAGTTCTGGTTAATAAAAGAGTCTCTGAATCAAGTTACAACTTCTGTTCAAAGATTCTGACTCTTAAATTGGATCTTTAATAATAGACTTACTTTTAAATAATGCCATGTCAGAAATATTCTGGACATAAATAAAAAATCAACAATTGTCATCCTACTTGGGTCAAAACTGACACTTCAACAGACCTTAACATTAATGCAGACAAACCGCAAAATTCTAGATACCAGTAGCACCTTCTCCTGATGATAAAAACTGTCAGAAAATCAGAAAGTTAGGTAGGACCCCCTTGTGGGCTCTCTCACCCCTATCCAGATAAACAGCTTCCAGACAGCCAGCTGCAGACCATGCACCTGATCTAACTCATCCTTATCCAACATTACACACCCCAAAAGTCTTCTCCTAACCAAGCCTGGGACCCACCACTCACACCATGGTTTGTTTTTTCATGGTTACTGCAAAATTGGGAGAACTCCTATTTTTGGATCTAAAATGTAACATTTTGTGTTATAATTTAGAAATCAGAATTCAATCCCAAAGTGGCAACCTGCAAATCCCAAGTTCCTGGATTCATCACATCATTAGTAATATACATCATGATATGTTATGTCCTGAATTGCGTTTTAGAGATCATTTGGTCATTTAATGTTCACGTGAATAAAGTCAGATAATTCATAACTATCTAATAGCCACTGCCCTGACAGGATTACATATGTCAAACTTGAGAACTCACATGTCCAGAGTTGTATCCTCAATTCTAGGGTATTACATTAACGGTTTATATCTTTTAAAATAATTAAAATTATATAAAAAACACTGTATAGAATTTTTCTTTTCCATACTTAATTTACATTACCATTAGTTTTTGTTTTACAAAAAATTCCAATTCTAATCATATAATTTAGTCTACAATTATTAAATACATTTTCTTGTAACTTTAAAACAAATTAATTATAAGGTGCTTTGAAAGAATATTATTTATAATAAAAATAAACCAAAATTTAATAATATTGTATCTTACCTTAAGCCGTAGATAACTTGCAAAAAAATGTTTCATTTTAATTATTTAAGCAAGATCAATAATAAGCGGTATATATACTTTTTATCTTCTCAGGTACACAACAAATTCCCCAATGGTCCAGTGGCTAGGATTCCACGCTCTCACCGTGGCGGCCAGGGTTCGATTCCCTGTTGGGGAGTTCTTTTTGCTTATTTACCCAATTAGTCTTAGTTTAATGTTATTATAGTCTTGATGAGATAACATGTCTCTGTTAAGTCAAAGAAAAAGTATGCTTTAGATCAATACCTTTAAACTTTATCTTGCTATCACTTATATAATATAGCATTTTTTAATAAAAAATGTTTAAAATAGTCAAAACACATTCTTGTGTCAAAACTGTGGGGTTGTTCCCCAGCAAGGTTCTGCACAAGAGGATCTGTGCCCCTCAAACCAACTTCCCCATGTCCTGTAGCCAAATGTGGAAATCAAATCAAACTACTAAATCCAGCAACAAGAACCAGTGACAATACCAGCTCAGTGGACAGCTTGATTTGGCACTTCACTCATTTCAAAGATCATGCCACCCCCTGTCCAATCCAGCTGATTAATCATCAGAATCTTGTTTTTTTTATAATGATTCACCCCAGCTATATAATTCAAATATCTCAATAAGGATAATTATCTAGTTTCCAATCATTTTTCCTCATGTAACTCTGCTTGTACAGCACAGTTACAGCACTTGGATGTGATTAGTAATACTTATTTAAATGACAAAAATTGATATATAACCAAAATGCTTCTCTAAACAAAACAGAATAATTATTCATAGAGAAATTCATTATTATATACTAAAGAAGGTAATATTGTTTTTGATAGTCACATATAGAGTAAAAATTTGCGCTGTTCTTATTCTGGTATCACCACTTCAAAATAAACATTAAATTTAAAATACCTATACAGTAGTTTTAAAATCTGTTGATTTAAACATAATCAAGTTAATCTTAAGCAAAATCAACTCAGATTAAAATAGAAGAAAATCAAAATATATTGCAGTTTACTATAAATCCCCTTTGTTTTTTAACTTCATTTTGTAACAGAAGGATGCTTATTAAAAGTATTCCATTACTAAAAACACATCAACTAATTTGAATCAACTTGCAGGGCAACACCAGAGAAGCGTCACAGTTGTTTTCATAATGTCTGGTATTGCTTGTCCAAACTACAAATCTAGGAAGTCAGATAAAGAGTTAACCAAATTGACAGGTTTAAACCAAACCATTGATTGGAAATGGGTCACTGCCGCTCTGGTTTGTTAGCATGATTTGATAACTCCATGTAAGTTGACACTGATAAATAGAAATAATCATAGAGTCACTTGATATAACCTCATTTATCAGAATTATTAACAGAAATTAATCACTCAAGGCTTTTTTGTGTACTAGACAAGGTATGCTTTGGATAATGGAAACATAATAGGAGCCATGGATCCAGGTGGTATTGCTTATTTTTTAAATTTGGTACATGTTGTAAAATTTTCACTGTTCAACTCTAAGAGTCAAGTCCTCCCTAAATTACTCAATAAACCAAATTATATCCTGATCTAACTTTATTTTCAAATGGATCCTGTAGTGGGTCTACTCTGCTAAATTCCATATAACCTGATCTTGAGTCAGATTATCACTGAAAGATGGGCCCTGCTTTAGGTTCTTCACCATTGGTGCATACTAACATTATCCCAATGCCTTCTAATCTTGGCGTCTTTTCTGTAGAGTTTGAATCTGAGACAGTTGTGAATTCTCAATGTCCAGAGTTCCATGCTAAAATCACTTTGATTCTTTCACAAGCTATCTATCTGGGACTCCTTTGGTTGGAGTTAATCATTTTATTAAACCCCTTGTTTCTTTTGGAAATTTTACTAAACAGTATCTGAAGCTTTGATGGTGGCTAATTATCAACTCCCTATTAATTTGGTTGGTTATTTCCCACCACATGGAGACCTCTTCTTACTATCTATTGATTTCTGTCACAAGAAGTACCACACATGTTTCAGCTAGAGAGGGCCAGTTGAGATAACCTACCCATCTCTCTAGCCAATTCAAGGGGGTATCAAGCAATTAAAATATAGAATTAACATAAAGATAAATCAAGCTTCAAGTGGTTAAAGACAAAACCAAATATGAGTTTATTTAAAAATTAGAATTCCAAGTGAGGAAGAAGGGAAGAGAGAGAAGTATTATATAGCTGCTCTGAGAAGGCATCATATGACTTCAGAAATAGGACAAGTTATATTTTTATAACTCAAGTACAAGTGGACCAATCTGATTACAAAAAATGTATTCAAAAGCTGAAATCAAGGGCTTTTGGCAAATAATTTGTCCATTATAAACCAATCATTTCACAACAGAATACATATATTATTATATCCAATCAGACAGGATGTAGGTGTCTTTTCAACTGCCACACATTTTAAGCTGAGTTGATTTTTTATCTCAACAGCTCTTAAAACTACTTTATTTTATTTCAAGCTGAGTTGATTTTTCTCTTAGCTATGATGATTTTGCTTTAGGTTTACTTGATTTTATTTATCTCAACAGATCTTAAAACTACTGTACAGTAGTTTTAAAGATATGTTGGTAAGTGAAATAAACTCATCTGATTGTGAAATAAACTCATATAAAAAAATTAAAGTGAAATAAAATCTATTTTTAATCAATGTAAATTTATTGGCTTTTATTTTTAATCTGAGTTTATATTGGTTACAGATAAGTTGATTTTTTCTAGCGCCATGGCTTTAAAAACTACTATATTAACATCATGATATTGCAATTTATTTCCTGGAAAACATAGTATTGTGCTTAAAAAACATAATCTTTTTAGATATTATAATATGGGTTTTTACATAAATCAAAACTTACAAGATAAGCAATCTGAGACTTGCAACATTATCTTTCCCATTAATAATACAGTAGTTTTCAAACCTGTTGAGGTAAACATATATTATTCAGTTTAGAACACATTAAATCAGTCTAAAAAAATCAAAAATAAAGGAATTTATATTAAATTACAATAGATTTGGATCCACTTTGATTTTGTTTTTAGACTGAGTTCATGCGTTCTAAACTGAATAATATACATTTATCTCAGCAGGTTTGAAAACTACTGTACAGTAATAGTTTACCTGCTTTAGACTTATCTCAACTTGACTCTCTTGTAGAAAAGTAACAACTTATTAATTTAATACTGGGTGACATTCACATATTATTTCATTTACATATTTTTTTAAGGTGCTAGGCCACATTATCTTAAAACAGCATATGAAAAGTGTAGTAAATATAGCAGATGAATTTATGCATCTTGAATTATAAAGCAATAAAAATATATGTATTTTAAAATAAGAACCCAAATAGTTTAAGCCCTGTCAAATAAAACTACTTGATTTATAAGATTGGCAAATATGGCAATCCAAATATAGCTATTGCATAATTATCATCATCCCCAACTTGCCTTACTTAAAGAATGCCTTTGAGAAACTCTCCTGTGCATCTGGAAACAAATTGATCCTTTTTATGTTTTACAATTATCTTATAGGACTACCATCTCATGTTCAATAAAAAGATCCTTTTTTCTCTATGTATTGCTTCCCACAGTGTCACCTTGTCAAAATTATAGCTAGACTAAACAAACACTCAGAAATCTAAACCTGTATTAAAAAGGGATCACTTAATGAAAACCATATAATTTAAAGAATAAAAGTAAAATAATCCATTTTTTTTTTGAAAATACATACACTAACCTATATATTATTATAAGTGTACTGCAGACAATATTTACAACAATTTTTTTAAAAAGCTGTATTATTTATTTAAAATGAGATATTTTATATGCCCTTAAATAGGCAAAGTTGGCTTTTGGCATTAATATATATAAAAGTAACTCTGTCTGTCTGCCTGCAATGCTGCCTTGAGTGGGCTCAAGCTTTAAAGGAATTGGCTGAATTGAGTTTTCTCTAAATTTAGCTTTAAAAATTGATGATCAAGCCAAAATCTTGATGTCACACTTTTTGCATTACATCACCACAATTATTTAATATTATAGGGCATATGGCATTTGCTTGAATACAGTCATATTTGAGGATATGAGTTGTATTGTATCAGAGGAGCCAGGGTCAAATTAAAACATAGCTATTGTCAAAGAATGGCTCCTGAACATGCAGAAGTACTTGCAGATTAAAAGATGATTTTATTGTAATTGATTAATTATTCTTATACCTTATCAAAGATTAATCCCTGGACTGCTAGCAATGTCTTCTAGTAGATTCTAACACTCCATTATCTTGGGTAATCAGTAATCTAGGTTTGGAACTTATTTCACGTCAACCAATAGAATATATTTATCTTCACCCAGCACAGGTGGCCCTTGCTGGCATGTATTAGTTTAGTAGCTTCAGGATCACTTCCTTCTATCCTGAAGATACTTCAGGTTCAATGCTTAATAATATGAGTAATATGGAAATATGAGATTATGGGAATCAAACCCAGCACCTCGACGTTTGATGTAAAGGTAGTTTGGCGCTTTGGGGCCCACAATATTTAACAGGCGGCGCTGCGGCGCCTGTATCTTTCCCAAAGTGGCACAGCAGCAAATTATGTATTAACCAAGCGTTGCAGCAGCGCTTATCATTGGGTGATTTGTGGTTCAGGTCAGAAGACTGCTGCTGGTTTAATATACATACAGTTTATATTACTAATTTATGGTGTTCAGCTGTTATAATCCACATCCACAAGCTCTGTCATAATTGGCATCATTGTTTGGTCAAAATCAATGACACTTGATTTGGCTCATCCTTACATTCAATCCCTTACATGCATCTTTGAAAGTGCTAAGGTTGAATTCAGTGGAGTGTGGTCTAAATTATATTTAAATGAGAATATAAGCCACTCAAACTACCATAAATTTTTATTTATTTACTTAATTTTTAAAATCAGTGGCTAAATTCATTCAACTATATCAAAGTGGCTTAGCTACAAATATCACCCAACTCCAGGATGTGTGGATTAAAATAGAAAGAGAAGCTGCAGATTTTTAGTAAGATTTAATATGATTGGATGGTTAAACTCTTT
Source organism: Entomophthora muscae (assembly GCA_014839935.2). Classification (NCBI taxonomy): domain Eukaryota; kingdom Fungi; phylum Entomophthoromycota; class Entomophthoromycetes; order Entomophthorales; family Entomophthoraceae; genus Entomophthora; species Entomophthora muscae. The sequence continues at coordinate 236,592 of QTSX02005778.1, forward strand.
GATGAGGATTGAATTGATGATGAAAAGAGAGCTTGGTCACTTTAAAGCAACAATTCAAATTAAAAATAAAAATATTGTTTTAAATATAAGATTTTCAGAAGGGATAGTTGGCCTTCACATTTTGAAATTATTATTCTTCAAGTGAAATAATAGAACATTCCACTTGGATGCATCACCTGATCCAAATGGCTACATATTGTTTCAGAGTAAACCTTGCTTGCCACAACTTCATCCCAAAAGAATATCAGTAGATTAAACTGGCTATGATAAAATTATGATTCTGTCAAGGGTCTGGATGTACAAGCATTCTGGCTACCACCAACCTACTTAACATCCAGCCATTGTCCAATTTGGTTCCCTTCCAATATACTGTTTGGCATTTTGAGAATGGTAACCAAGCAATATCACATGACAATCCAAGTATCCAGTGGCTCAAACCAATCCCGCACATGACCAACCCCTAGGTTCAATCCAACTAAATCTCCGCCACAGCCCAATATATATAAGTCTAAAATATTATCCAATAAAAGATACTTCTCTTCTCTCCTAATTCTATATTTGAAGCTTCCCCAAAAGGCTCTCCTTATCAATTCAATTAATGATTTTCATGAACTTTAGAGGATTTAGATCAATTTTTCAGATAATTCTAATCAAAATGGTACCTCACATGATAGCTCTAGCTGCTCTATATGCTCAGCTATATATTTAAGTGCTGGAATTGGGCTTGCGTCATAATCAAAGGCTCAGAATGGCTTTGATAATATCTAAAGTTATTTTAATACACACTAAAAAACTAAAACCAATGTATCCCTGTGAATACTAAGCCAATATTAATGTGTAATAGCTTAATTTAAAGCTACAGATCAGCTCTGCATTTTCTAGTGATTTAATAAATCAAATTTAAATTAAAAAACTATTTTTTAGATTTAATAAACTTAATAATGATAACACTTATTTAGATCTATTTTTTATTTATACTTGGAATATGCAATTTCAATTCTAAATAAATATAATTAAAGTTATTTATAAGAAAGAATTTTAAATAGAAATTAAATTTAAACTTGATAAGTAATCACAGTCTAAAAATACAATAAAATATATCAAATTGATTTATTAAATTCAACTTTATATCTCACCTTGGACGGGGCAACCACCTAGTTTGATAATGAGGGTAACATATATATGGTTATATGGTTTATATTACTTTTTAGTATTAGTGGAGAATTTTTGTGATAGTAAATACTATGAAAGAAAGAGCTGAAACATTTTTATGTTCATTATTAAAAATTTATCAAGTCAGGACCTAACCAATACAAGACTAGTAATACCTATTATGTCACCTTTCCCCCTTGATTTCCTTCAGTATCAACATAATTGATGCCCACTTTAATACCAGCAGCTGTATTTAGCATAACCGAGTTTCCAAGAGAATGATATCATTTTAAATTTATTTTAAAAAATATATATTTAAAATTTACATGTGATGTCATTTTGTTGGAAGTGACATTGTCAGAAATGCTTTTTAAATCAAAGTGGGTACTACATAATCCAGTTTATTAAAAGATAAATTTTATGGCTCTAAGGCTCTATAATGTTCTAATTGCTTGTAGTAGTGGGATTCACACTATTGCTTTAAAAGATTATAGCCTTACAAAGTGTCAAAACAGCAGGATCAACCCACCAGCAAGGTTCTGAGTAAGCAGGTTTGTGACCCGCAATCCAATTATCCAGTCACTTGAAGCCAAACTAGCAAGTTGACTCAAATTTTCAAATCCAACAACATGAACAGAAGCTGATCCCTTATGATGAATACCTTGTTTTGGCGCCTGACTCATTACCAGGATCAGGCCACCCCCTTCACCATCCCACTGTGTGATCAACACTATCATGTTCCTGTTATCTACAATTCACAATGACTATATAGTACTTATCTCTTGATAAGGAGTGCCTTTTGGGGAAGCTTCAAATATGGAATTAGGAAAGAAGAGAAGTATCTTTTATTGGATAATATTTTAGACTTATATAGATTTGGTTGTGCGGAGATTTAGTTGGATTGAACCTAGGGGTTAATCATGTGCGGGATGGGTTTGAGCCACTGGATACTTGGACAGTCATGTGATATTGCTTGGTTGCCATTCCCAGTATGTCAAACTGTATATTGAAAGGGCATCAAATTGGGCAATGACTGGATGTTAAGTAAGTTGACAGTAGCCAGAATGCTTGTACATCCAGATCCTTGACACTCTCACTAAAGAATATTATCTAGTTTCTAAAAATTTCCCCCTTGTAACTCTGCTAAAACAGCACAGTTACAACATTAGTAGCACAGGTAGGTTCTCCATCCTACCTTATCTTGCAAAGTTCTGCCTGTTGTCTGTACTTGCCGCGGCCAAAAAATCCTCAATAGAATCATGTCTGGCCTCCCTGTAGACTGTACACTGTACACACCTGGTGCTGGGATACCTGATGGGTTTGTCCTCTACCAGAACATGGTGATTTCACTCCCTGCGTTAAATGCCCTGTCTGCCCAAGGGTTCTTCCAGGCTCCCTCTGCTATGCCTTGAGAAACTAACAAAAACACTATGCCAGCCTACATAGCCCAGATACTCCAAAGTGCTTCCTTGGAACCTTTTGCTGGAGCCAACAGCAACAAGACTGCAGCATGGATTCAATCTTCCCAGAGAAAGCTGGCACAAATGGAATGCCTGCAACGGTTCTCAATTGCAGAGATCTCCATTCAATTGACACACAACACTGGCACCTGGTGCAACAAGTGGCACAAGGAGCATACTGTGAAGGATTGGGATGCCTTCAAACAGGACTTCTTGGCAAGGTTTGTGCTGAAAGTCACTACACTCATGATCATACACCAAGCAAAGAATCTGACTCAAAAAGGCACAGTAAAGGAGCTCATCTGAGCGTATGAGGAACTCCAACTACGTGCACCCTCAGATATGGCCTTTGACACCCCAGCCACACACCTCATGTACTACAACACAATCAAGTCACATGCAATGAGACATGTAAACCTGGACCAAGTGACCAACTTGAAAAGCATGTATTGTGAGGCAGAGAAAGAAGAACAAACATTCAATGCTCTTCACAAGGTGCAAACTTGGAAAAGGGAGCAATCCAAAGATTCCCATCCAAGCGGGCGCTCTGCTTGACCACCTCCTGGAGGCAACAGGAACAACGGCAACCACAAACCCACGGGTTCTAATGGGCATTGAAATGGAAACAATGGCCAGTCAAACCATACTCATTTCTGTGTCATGGCCACGCAAGGCAACTAAGATGAGGGAAAAGCCCAGGAGAGCACTAAGCAAGCCAAGCTCTCCCCACGCAACTCCTGACTTGCCCAACAATGAATACCAACCCAAGGACATGAACTAATGTTCAATGATACAAGTGTCCTCAGAAAACCCAGTACTTTACACCATTGCCAGACATTCCAATAAACTGATGTATTATCCTTTCCACTTTCACAGTTACACAGGCTCAGCACTCCTAGACTTGGGCGCAGACCAAACCCTAGTCAATAGCAGCTTTGTAGACAAGTTCAAGCTGACCACTAATCCTTTGCGGATTAAAAACATGGTTTTAGCTGATGAACATCACATCACCATGACAAGGGAAGCTGCCCCTTTCTCTGTCATGCTAGAGAATCTGCATTCCACCATACAGGGCCCCATCATTGATTTTCCCATGTTTGATATTGTGCTGGGACTGGACTTGTTGAAAAGGAACAGCCCCCATGTAGACTGGGCAACCTCAGTATAGACTATCAATTGTGAAGGAGTCAATTGCCAGATCTACCCTGACTCAGTGGATCAAATACTGCGCAACCACATCTTTTTACACATCACAGAGACCCTGGACAAAAAAGAAAATCTCAAGAAAATTGACTGGGACTCCTGTCAGTAAAAGATCATACATTTAAAGATAATCAGGACACCACTTCACCTCAGGAGCTCAAAATTGTAGCTTTCTATCTAGAAATCTTTAAAGAGGCTCTACCTGGGTTGCCACCAGAGAAACACATTCAACACTCCATCCAACTCAAAGGAGCTGTACCCAAAGCACGCCCTATCTACAAGCTGACCCCAAACAAAGACAACACCCTATGCTCCTATCTCAAGGAGGCGTTGGAAAAAGGCCTTATTTGCCCCTCACAATATCCCTTTAGTGCTGCTGTATTTTTTGTGATAAAGAGAGATGGTACTCTGCGCCTAGTCACAGACTACTGAGCCCTAAACAAAGTCACTATCAAGAATTGTTACCCACTGCTACTCATTGACAACCTCTTTAACGCCCTGGGTAGCGCCACAGTCTTCTCCAAGATTGACCTAACCACAGGCTACAACCAAATCTGTATCAAGGAAGAAGATATACCCTAAACAGCCTTTCACACTAAATACATTTCATACGAGTATGTGGTACTCAACTTTGGAATGAAAAACACCCCATCAACCTTAGTGACTATCATGAACAAGGTGTTTGCACCCCACATTGGCAAGCATGCCTTGGTATACCTTGACAAAATTATTGTCTATAGCCCCTTGGTAGAACAACACCACAATGACTTGGAGGCAATCTTTCCTACTCTGGCACAACATAAGCTGCTAGCCAAGCCCTCCAAATGCTAGTTCTTCTGCAAACAGTTGCCCTTCCTGGGACACATATAATCAAAGGATGGCATCAAGCCTGAAAGCCAGAAAATCCAGGCTATTTGCAAAATTCCACCTCTAAAGGACAATTCAGAACTCTGCACATTCTTGGGAATGCTTGCCTATGTACAACAATTCATACACAACTGTGGCGTCCTGAATGCACCCCTTTCCACCATAACTGGCGCCAAATCTGAGTTTGTATGGACCCCCCAACATGACCTTTGCTTCAGATGTCTTAAGGAGAAACTCACAACCACACCCATTCTACAATACCCCAAACATGATGGGGAATATCAAATGGAGACAGACACATCTGACACATCCATTGGGAGAGTACTTCAAATAAAAACAATGGTGGTGATTTCCTGCCTGTAGCCTATGAGTCACACAAACTGACAGAAACCAAGTGCCAATACCCTATACACAACAAGGGATTGTTAGCAATTGTGCACTTCCTGGTCAAATGGTGTTGTTACATAGAACAACAGGACAAATTTACAGCATTAGCCAATCACAAGTCCCTCATATACTTCAAAACACAGGCAAACCTCTCTCACCGTAAAGCCCACTGGATGGAACTCCTGGAGAGGTTCAATATGGTCATATAATACAAACCTGATCCTGAACTTGCCATGGTGGACACACTCTCCCAATTATATGTTAGAGCTACAAGGGGTGAGAATGAGCTTGACCCAGACTGGTCTCTCCTAGTGCTCTGAACAAAAGACAAGGGCTTTCCCCCTGGCACCACAGACATAACAAAAGAAACAGTCATCAAGAACAAACACTTATTTGCAGACATGTACAGGGCCTTAATCAAAAAATGCTTGACAGATTTGCCATCCCTTATGTCCCCATATATCAGCAAGTTGACATAATCCTGCGTTACCACAGGGACTTAGGACATATAAAAAGCTGTAACCTCTACAAACTCCTCAAACATAAAGCATGGTGGCTGACCCTATACTGGGATATCTAGGAAGTCCTAGATCAATTCAAAGTATGTGAGAAATTTTCAAAAAGCAATACCCCACCTAAGTCTGTACTACCTATTTGTTCACAGCTACCCTTAAAGATATGGGCCCTAGACATTGTGGGACCCATGCCAGGAAAGAACAATTAGAAGAAATACATCATCATCACTATAGACTTTGTTTTGATCTGAGGTGCAGCACAGAGTCACAATGGGAAATCCTAACCTTAGGATTGAATTTGTACTAAGTCTTGTTTAGAATGGAAGGGAAGGCTATGTGATTACCTTGTGGCCCTGATTGAATAATATCTTCTAGACATGGCTAGAGAGGCATTAAAGTATGTGGAGACACAAAGACAAAAATGTGAATAGAACTTAAACTTTATTGGTAGAAGCAAAATGGAATATATACCGTGTAGCTTTACCACAAAACAGTATATGGACGGTAAGATCACTCACCACAAGCATGAGTGGGGCAAGTGAGTTGCGCAGAATCAGGAAACTGAACAATTGAATTTACCAATTTGGAGCCAGACTCATTTTGAAGGGCAAAAGCAAAAGAGAGAGATTGTCCTTGAAATAACCCATCAAAGGCAAAATTAAAACATGATGAATGGTGGCATTCACAACATTGCCCTCCTCTAGATTGGCCTTAGGGGGGTGGTGCTTGCAGAGGAACTTGTCATGCACGCAGGCAAACTTTCAACCATTAGAGAGGAGTTTTACAGTATAATCTGATCCTTGCTTGAAAGTTGCTTATAAGGGCCCAATCCACAACAAGTCTAGTTTATGAGTGCGTCCTCCTACTCTATGCTGATAGTAAAGAACGTGGTCCCTAATGTTGAACTCAAGCAAGGGAGATTGTCCAGCATTGTCAGGAGAGAGCTCAAGCATCTTGGTCTTATATGCAGACGTGTAGGCAGTGGCATGAATATCAATGATTTGGTTGACTAGATCTTTGATATGGTTATCAGAGTTCAATGCCTTATCAGAGGAGAGTAGGGGCCCCCCAAGAGCAACAGAGTGGTGGCTTCACAGTCATACAAAATAGCAAAAGGGGAATACCCAGTGACACAATGTTTGCTAAGGCTATAGGCAAAGAGAGCAGCAGGTAAGTATAGATCCCAGTTGGCAGCGCCAGACTAAGTGAGTTTCCTCATGGTAGAAACCAGAGTTTAATTTACGCGCTCAACTGCCCTATTGGTGGAAGGATTATAGGGGGCAGAGAAAGACTGGTAAGACCCCAAGGCTTCAACAACAGAGGTTACTAACTTGGCGTTGAAGTTAGTCCCATTATCAGACAACAACACTTGAGGACAGCTGTGGCAAAAGAGTACATCTTACAGCAGAAAAGCAGTGGTTGTTTTAGCAGTGATGTCTTTAGTAGGGCAAGCTTCTACCCACTTGATAAAATGATCAACAGCAGTTAGGATAAAGCAACAACCAGAGCAGGAGTAAGGAAGAGGTCCTAAAGCGTCAATACTGACAGTGTGAAATGCATGTTGAGGGGAGACTAGCTTGAACTCATGAGAGGCAGCTCAAGGTTGTTGGAGCTAACAATCATGGCAACTAGCAATGTCATCTGGAATCAGAAGGCAAATATTTTCACAGAAGTAGTTCTTCTGGAGCCAGTCATAGGTCTTGGCAATGCTTTATGACCTGTCTCCTTATGAGCCCAAAGCACCACCAAAAGGAAAAGACTAGGCCTTACATAAGGCAATTAGTGGTCTTGTACTTTCTTGAAGAGCTGATTGTCATAAATGAGGGTGTCTTCAGATAGCTTAGAAAGGGCAACTCAAACTTCCTCTGTCTCACTCTGCCATGACAAAGGATATCCAATTAGTTCATACAACTGGTCAGCCTCAGCAGGGTGTAGGGAAAGGATGGGCGTTCAGGGCAGTCCATCAGCATTCTGATGTTAAATCCTGGGGTGGTACAGCACAGTGAAATCATACCCTTGCAGGCAGAGAGCTCATCTAGCTAGTTGTTCTTCTGGTTCCTTGAATTACTGTAGCTATTTGAGCAAAGCATGGTCAGTAGCCACAGTGAAATGGGTGCCATACATATAATGGCAGAACTTCTTGACGGCATGAAGCACAGCAAGGAACTCTTTATCTGTTACACTGTAGTTCTTCTCATGCTTATTCAGGACACAAGAGGTATAAGCCACAGTGTGATCCACACCTTTATCATCCAATTGAGCCAAGATGGTTCCAATGGACAGGTCACTAGCATCAGTATATAAGATAACTTCCTTATTGTAATCAGGATATACTAGGATAGGGGCCTCCTTAAGTTTTTGCTTAAGGGTCTCAAAGGCCTGTTGCTGGCTGGCGGTACATTCTAAAGGGACATTACACAGCAGCTGGACCAAGGGTTTGCTAGTGTCAGCAAAAACAGGGATGAATTTTCTGTAGTATCCCATCATGCCCAGAAAGACTTAAACTTCTTGCAGGTTATTGGGCTGAAGCATTTTGTCAATGGCCTCAACTTTCTTAGTCATGGGGCAAATTCCTGTCTGAGTCACCTCATGTCCCAAGAATTCAAGGCATTTCATGAAGAAGGCACACTTAGATGGTGTTAACTTGAGGCCAGCTTCACAAATCTTTATGAACACTTCTTTAAGATGGGCCAGATGGTCAGTAAAGGTAGCACTGAAGACATTTATATCATCTAAGTACACTAGGACACATGAGAGCTTCAAATCACAGAGGATGGAGTCCATGGCTTGTTGAAATGTAGCTGGAGTGTTGCAGAGTCCTTGCGGCATTTGCGTAGGCTCAAACAATCCTTTGGAAGTGATGAGCATAGCCTTCTGTCTATCCTTGGGAGAGAAATCAACTTGCCAGTGCCCAGAGGCTAGGTCTATAGCAGAGAAGAACTTAGAGCCCCCAAAGCGGCAGAGAGCATCATTAATGCATGGTAAGGGATAGGAATCCTTTTTGGTTAAAGAGTTCAATCATTGGTAGTCCATCAAAATACAATGACCTCCATTCTTCTATTTTAGTATGAGCAAGGGAGAGGCCCATGGACTTTGGGAAGGGGCAAGTAGTCCAGTGTCTAGAAGTTTGATAAGGAGCGCCTTTTGAGGAAGCTTCAGATATGGAATTAGAAGAGAAGTATCTTTTATTGGATAATATTTTAGACTTATATAGATTGGGCTGTGGTGGAGATTTAGTCAGATTGAACCTAGGGGTTGATCATGTGCAGGATGAGTTCAAGCCACTGGATACTTAGATTGTCATGTGATATTGCTTGGTTACCATTCTCAAAATGCCAAACAGTATATTGGAAGGGAACCAAATTGGACAATGGCTGGATGTTAAGTAGGTTGGTGGTAGCCAGAATGCTTGTACATCCAGACCCTTGACACAACCCCTTTAAGGGGTTACTCTGGTGCATCAGGAGGGGGCTTTGTTTTAACGGTTGCCGCCTGATGCTCCTGGAGCTGTTTACTAGTTGGAACCAGTCTGGTCAAGTGTTCTCCTTTACTAAGGTGGAGACAGATTCTGTTATATTTCTTGACAATTGGGGTTTTAGCACCTTGAAATTTTACTAGATAGGTGTTGTGATCTGGTCTGTACTTGATGATTCTTCCTGGTCCCCTGTGTACAGAGTCTAATATCTTTCTGTTGCCAGCTAGAACCCAGAAAGGGGATTCAATGGGAAGCAGTTCCTCTGTGGAAGTTACATTTTTTGTTTTGATCCTTTTTATTTCTGCTATTTTAGCTTTGAGGTGTAAGTGCTGTAGATTTGGTACTTGTTCTACTGTGGGGGGTTTCCCCGGGGGATATTTATGTATGGATTCTTGTTGCAGGTAATTATTTCTAGTTTATATCTGTAGGTTAGCTCAAACAGTGAATAGCCTGTCCCTTGATTAGTGCAGACCCAGGATACTAGTAATGTATGTTTCCAGTATAGTGGCCATGTGTCTTTGGCTTTGCCATCCATTATTTTCTCTAGGGTCCTGATAAAGTCGCCGTTTAGGCGTTTCACTCTGCTGTTGGCCTGTGGCCTGTATGAAGAGGTTGTGGAATGTTTAATGTTTTTGGATTTTAAGTTGTTGTTTATTACGTGACCTGATAACTCGGTTACTCCATCAGTTATGATGTAGTCTGGAGTGCTGTAGTTGACTATGATTGCTTTGTTAATGAATTGGTTTATGGTTTCCACTTTATGGTCCTTTGTTGCTCAGCAGATGGGCCAGCGTGTGGCAAAGTCAATAGCTACAAATAAGAAATGTTGCTTTGTTTTAGTTTCTGGGAAGAATCCCACTACGTCTAGCCCCCAAACCTTGAATGGTTCAGGGTCTGGTACTGGATTGACTGTTGGCTGGGGAGACTCTGTGCTGGTGCATTTCTTGCATACTGTGCACTTTTTTATAACATCAACTATATCCTGTTTGAGGTTGGGCCACCATACTATCTCTTTTAATGTGAGGTATAGATTGTTAGCCTTTGTATGTTCTAGTAGGCAGTGATGTCTTAATATGATGTCAACTCTTTGTGCAAGTGGGATGTAAGGGACATGTTTGTTGTTAATGATTTGGTATACCGTGCCATTTTAAACATGGTAATGCTTTTTGTTCCTTACTAATGTATCATGAGTCAGTTGGTGTGTTGAGGAGTCTTTCCCTTTGGTTTTATACTCAGTGTTGTATAGGTTTGTCCAGTCAGGGTCCAGGTGGTCAGGATGATCCTCTCTAGGCTGACATAGTCTAGAGAGAGCATCAGCTGTGACCAGCTCTGCCCTCTTTGTATTGGATGTCCAAGTTAAGCTGCTCCAGCAGGGACATCCATTTGGCTTGTTGTTGTGTGAGTGTGTTCTGAGTTTTGAAATATATTAAGGATTTATGGTCAGTTAGTACTTGGACGTTTAAATGCCCTTCTAGATAACATCTCCATTTCTTGCATGCGTGATATATGCTAACAATTTCTTATTGTGTATTGGGTATCTCTGCTCAGTGTTGGTTAGTTTTCTACTTTTGTAACATACTGGCAGGAAGTATTGCTGCCCTGACTGGAGGATGCGCAGGACTGCGCCAATGGCGGTGTCACTGGAATCTGACTTGAGCTTGTAGCACCTGTTGTTATTAGGGTATTGCAAGATTGGTGCTTCAATCAAAGCTTGATTTAATAATTGGAAATTATTGTTGCATTCTGGTGTCCAGATGAATTTCTTTTTGGCATTACCCTTGGTTAAGTGATTGATTGGTGCAGTTAGTTTCCTGCAATCTTTGATGTATTTCCTTAGGTAGCTACCATTCCAAGAAAGCATCTAAATTGTTTAACAGAGGTGGCGTTGCATGTTATTTATGGCTTTTATTTTGTCTGGATCTGCTTTGATGCCACCGTCAGAGACAATGTGGCCCAAGAACAGGAGTTTCTTTTCCATAAATTGGCACTTACTTGGTTTTGTGTAAAGTTTATGCTTTGCATTTCAATTGAGTGTCTCACAGACATGCGTGAGGTGTTCCTCTTTTGTTTTTGAGAAACTGATGATATTGTTGAGGTAGAATATTGTATTTTAGAGACTGTTTAGTGCTTGGTTCATCATGGTGACAAATGTTGCGGGGGCGTTGGTCATCCAAAATTTCATTACCCTACACTCAAAGGATCCAAATTGTATACGGAACACAGTCTTTGGTATGTCCTTTTACTTTACTTCAACTTGATTGTATCCTGAGGTGAGGTCAATTTTGGAGAAAAATTTGGCTCCTGAGAGTCTTGCAAACAGATCCTTTATAAGTGGAAAGAGGGTATTTATTCTTCACTGTGCTTGCATTTAGTGCTCTGTAGTTAGTTACTAGACACAGAGTGCCTTCCTTTTTCTTTACAAAGAACACTGCTGCCCCCCACGGGGATTCAGACAGGCAAATGAATCCTTTTGCTAGATTGTCCTCAATGTGTGTTTTGAGGGTTTGGGCCTCCATTTGAGAGAGTCTATAAAGGGGTGCAGGTTTGGGAATGGCTTTACATAGGTTGATGCCATGTTTGACCTCTTGTTTGGGGGGTAACTCTGTGAGTTCTTCTTTGAATACATGGGCGTACTGATTTAGGAGTGCCACAAGTTCTGGGCATTGGATTTTTGTTATTTGTATATTATTGAATTTAGTGTACCTCATTATGTGGAGGGTACTATCTTTAGTTAGACGTTCTGAGTTGTCTTGGTTTATGACCTGGACAAATACTGTGTCTCTTAGAATGAGGTTGTTGGATTCTTTGAGGATGTTAAAATTGACTCCGTTGCATTTGATGGTCATGGTCTTTGTTTTCCAACATATGCTGGGGTTCACTCAGGTGAACATATCCATGTCTGCTACAATCTCATAGTTTTTTTTGTTCATGACAAGTCCTTTGATGGATGTTTGTATGCCTTGGAGGTCAATTCTGAAGGGAGTTATTTCACCTTTGAGTAGAACCTTTGATTTATCTGCCATTCTGGCGTATTTGAAGTTGGATTTGACAACTGGTATTTTGTACTTGGTTACAAATGGTTTGATAATCATAGTATGTTGTGCACTAGAGGTGAATAAAATTTTATGTGTATTTGATTTGTAAGTGCATGGATAGACAAGAAGTTGTGAGCAATCTTTAATTTTTATGTTCATAAAAATAGAGGATTGCGGGACATGTGGGATCCAAGCAGCAAAGTTTGTGCCTTGGTACAGTTTCTTGTCAAGTTGGGGGGAGACATGGGAACACAAGCCTGCTCCCCCTTCTCTTTTCCCTGTTCCTCTGTTTCAAGACCTTTGAGGTCAGAGAATGTGGGGTCAGATTCATAGTGGGTTGCTATTTGAGCATTGTTTACTTTGGCAGTGTCCTCTTTCTTGGGACAGGAGTGGTTTGCACTTTGGCTGTGATTGCCATTGTTGCAATTGGAGTTGTTGTTGATATTATTGGTGTTTTGGCGTTTATTGCCATTGGGGTTTTCTCTAACATTGCCGTTTGAGGAGCAATTGCCATTGTGTGCAGCATATTCCATGTTTGCGTGTTTTACCGTGCGCTTGGCTTCTGCAATGAGCACAGGCATGGAAGTATTGGCCTCTAGGCGGATGAGGGCAGCAACAGAGGGCTTCATTCTGTTGATGAATGAGGCTCTGGTGTGTAAATTGTCAGCTTGTGCTGGGTTTTGGATTTTGCAGTGTATTTCCTCAAATTCTTTGGCGTAAGCTGTGATAGTGGTCTTCTGAGGAAGATTGCTGAGCTGTATTGCAATGTCTTGGAGGAATTCAGTGATGCAAAATTGTGTGTGATGTCTACTTTGAATTCTCCCAGTTGTTAAGCTGGTTGTCAGTTTGTGAGCCAACCCAGGTGGCAAACCATTTAGCTGCAGCCTTGTACAGGCGCTTGCTGGCTTCCTGGACCCATTTCTCATGGGGAATGCGGCTGGTGTAGAGTTTAGCGGCTGAGTGGTCTAGCCAGTTGATGAAATTTTCTTTGTTTTTACCAAAGAACTTGTTGATACCAATGTATTTGGTGCTATTAACTTCACCTGTGATAGGTGGTATTGCGTTTGTTTGTGGTTGAAGAGAGCAACTGTATTGAATTATCTTGGTGCATGCTTTGGGCTTGACCAGACCTTTGAATATGGTGCATCCACTAGGTATATTATTGTCAATGTTGTGGGTGAGGAAGTACGTCTTCCAGGTCTCCTGGGACGTGGCCTGGTTCAGTATGTAAGCAAAGGTGGGCAGGTTTTGGTCAGTCATTTTCTCTTTCATGGGCATGGTCAAAAAACCATAGCTGCTACCAGTGATAAGGAGCGTCTTTTGGGAAAGCTTAAAATATGAAATTAGGAGAGAAGAGAAGTATCTTTTATTGGATAATATTTTAGACTTATATAGATTGGGATGTGGAGGAGATTTAGTCAGATTGAACCTAGGGGTTAGTCATGTGCGGGATGGGTCAAGCCACTGGATACTTGGATTGTTATGTGATATTGCTTGGTTATCATTCTAGGTATGTCAAACAGTATATTGGAAGGGCATCAAATTGGGCAATAGCTGGATGTTAAGTAGGTTGGTGGTAACCAGAATGCTTGTACATCTAGACCCTTGACAAGTTGTTTGAGCTCTTTAGACACCTGAGCATCCTCTACACAACTGCGGCAATAAGATTTAGTGCAGAAGGGGGGAGTGTCACCAGTATCAATCTGGTGGATGACAACTTTAGATAGACCATAATCAGTGCTATATTTAGCAAAGATATCTGAAAACTGATCCAGTAGGTAAAGCACCTCTTTCTGTTGAACCAGGAATAGTTGCAGGAAGTCTTGAGCAGTAAACAAGGATAGGACTTGGGGCTTGTCTTCAGGTAAATTAAAGTCCTGAAACATAATAAAGGTATGTAGTGATAGGATGTTGGGGGCATTTAATAACTTGCCATAGCCAACACCCTGCCTTCTAGACACATGTATAGGGAGAACAGTTAAATTGGCAACCAGCAATTGAATAGGGTCTTTATGAGAGACATACAAGAATCACAGATAGAGATAGGGTTCATTGCATCCTAGCAAGGGAGGAGAGTATAACTCTAGGAACGTACACTCAGGTAGCTCATACCATATTTGAGAGTCTAGGATAGCCTGAGATCCAGGGGGAATGGTTACAGCAGAGGTGGTCAAGAGAGGAATTCATTCAGACGCAGGGCAAGCCATAGGCGGACACTTCTTGTTGGAGGAATGGATACAGTATTTTAAAGTGAAAACACCAGTGGGGTATTCTAAGGCACATGTCTTGAGGCGCTTCCCAGGAACTTTAACTGGCTCTTCTAAGATCAGAGGGACCTTGTAACCTAAGATAGAGAGGTAGCTGTCCTTTAAATTGATGATCCCATTGTATTCCCTAAGGAATTGAGTATAACTAGCAGGTCATAGCTCTCATTCTCTAAAACAACAGCAGGTGCGGCCAAGAGTAGTTTTCCAAACCGCATGGGAAGAGCAGAATAAGCTCCTATAGGGCAAGGCATGAATAGCCCAGCTGTACCATACAACTGGTGGTAGTTGAGGTTGGGGCAAGCTTGAGCTTCTTGACAAGCTTCAAGGAGACAACATTAACAGGAGATCTAGTGTCCAAGACGGCCTTGATTTTCACCTTCTGAATGGATATTTCCACACAAGTGGTAGTACAACCAAAGGGAGGGAAGACAGCCATAATTTGTGTGCTTCTTCCAGTTCTTTGTCCCATTTGACAATCATACATCTTAGGCCTGGGAACTTCTTATAGACTGTCTGGAGAGGAAGAAAGACTGAGACATTTTTGAACACAGCATCAGCAACCTCAGTAGCTTCTTTGGATGATTTGACAAGCACAGGAGATCTCTTGACTTGGGTGAGGTAAGGGCAAGAGACAACCTCTTTGGCTTCAGGCAGAGGCTTGGCGGTTGTTGTAGATTTCCCAGAACATAGCTTATAAGGGACTGCAATAGTTATGGGGATGGCAAGGACTGAATACCCATAGGCGTTAGGATCTTCCATATAAGAATTGTATATGTCAGAGTCATCAGAGATGTTGTGAAATAGCAGCAGAATGGGAGGAGCCTCAGTGTCAGCAGGCTCAGAGTCTACAATGGAGGGGGACTTGAAGGAGACTGGGAAGAATTGTCAACCAGGAGTGTCTCCGCCTCTAGGTTGACTGTTCTTTTCCTGCCTTCTCTTTGGGACCAGCTCCTTCAACTTGAGGATTGGTGCAGACTCAGGAATGTTGACCTATCTGTCCACAGTTATGGCAACCCTGTTGTTGAGGAGGATTCTGTGAGTTCATGGTGAGGATACTCAAGCCATGTGAAGACAAACCAGAGGTAGAAGCAGCACAATTATCCCACACAACTGCCCCAGAATGGGGGTAAGGTGCATATCCTGCAACAGTGTCTTTATGCTTTATATAGAAGAAAGCATGGCTTTATGGTCCTTAAAGTGAAGACACAGGAGCTGATTAACCTTGAGGGCTTGAGCGCAAGCCATGTACACTTCATGTGCAGTCAACTGGCAGCCTGTAATCAGTTGCTGTCCCCCCATGTAGAATTTATCTGAGAATTCAGATAGGGTCTCCTTTGGCTTGAAAGCAATGTGCATGAAGGTGTCATTCACCACTTCCAAACTAAGGTCACCACCAAATTTGTCAATCAGAAGTTGCTTCATATCTTCCCAGGTCTCAATGGTGGGCAGCTCTGGCACAACTACCTCTTGGCAGATCAGGTGCAGACAGGTTAGAATGTGTTCCTTCTTAACCTCATCTGAAGCTCTTCTCAAGGAAGTTTCATAGATAGTTAGGAAAGCTGTAATGGTTGAGGGTTTGGGGTTGAAGACTTGCTTAATAGGTAGGCTTGAAATGTGCTTCTGGAGTTTGGCCACCATTGATGCTATCAAGTAAATTTATGCATGGGGAGAATTCTTCTTTGGATTTAAAGGGGGCTGTCTGGCCCACAGCAGTGAACACTTTCCTCAAGAGTAGTAAGGGTCTCAGTAGTGTGGATGCCTGTATTATTAGCTAGGGTGGTCTGCCTCTCAGTAATATCTAGGCATTGGCTCTGTGCAGTTACTACCAAGGAAATTTCAGCCAGTTGGGAGGTAAGAGACAGACCTACCAAAAGGCAGGGAGCAAACCTGTCATTCACTGAATCAATTAACTCACTCATTTCTTGTACGTCTTTATCAAGCTCAGAGTGGTCTTGCTTCAAATTGACCACCTCATCAGCTAGAGCTATCAACTCTCTAGCACAGTGAATTTGGGGAGCTCCTGACAAGCCAGGGCAACAGCCATCTTCATCAGTAACCCGGGTTGGACTAACAGCAGACGCCATCATCTTAAGCAAGATAGTGACCTCTTGTTGTAAGTCAGAAACTTGAGTTGTCAGAGCAAGCACTTGGGGATCTGGCTGAGGGACTTTGGTAGGGCAATCCTGACTGCAGGTGGACGTTCTTAACTCTCTAATGGCATCCCATAGTCTCTGCTCTCTATCTGCCAAATCATCAGATGGAGGAGAAGGCAGGGCATCTGATCTGGGTGTAGATAATCCATTCACTTGAGTCTGGAGTTTGGCAATGGTAGATGCGGTAGCAGCCCTTTCTTGATCAAATTCTTTTCAAAGTTCAGAGAGGCCTTTTCAGCAAGGGCTGCTACTTGCTGTAATAAATTGAAGGAGTAAGCACTGAACTTGTTGAGCTGCTGCACAAGTCATTCAAAATTGGTGAGATAGGCGTTCAGGGTGGAATCTACTTGGGTGCGCCAGGGCTGTTCCAACTTGTGAAACTCATGTAGACACTCTCTGACGTACTCAGGGATGAACTGGTACATTTTTTTAATGGAATTGACCAATCAGGTTTGGGAGGCAAAAGAGTTGCGCTGATTGTCTGATAACAAGGAAAACAGGGAGTGGATCCATTGCTGGTAGGCCGCAAAGTGATCCCAGTGATGAGTGATAGCTTCTTGTAGAAATGAAATATCCTGAATGTGGAGCCCTAACACCATTTGATGGTGGACTAAGTCAGGTTGTACAAAAGTAGACAATAGATGCGCAGCAGAACCAGCTGCTGAGAGGAGATGCTGTGGAAATTGTGGAGCTACAATCAATTTTTAGTATTCTTCTATGCTGAACTGAAGCTGGAGGCAAGAGATGGCTCCATCACGGGATAATTCAAGGGCTACTACCATGACTTGTTCCAAGTCAGGGGTACCCAAAGGGTATGCCACTAGGCGGGGACCATGCCTTAGGTTCAGCACAGTAGGGACAATAGGTGGGTTATCAATGTCTTTCTCAATAGGAGGGCTGGTAATTTCAGGCAAAGTCAACTCTTGTATGAGAGGAGGCAAAGGTCCTGAAAACGTGGTTGCAAAAGGGATAACCAAGGGGCTTACAGCCCCTGTAGTGAGCACCGTTTTAGTTGTGATCTGAGGCGCAGAACAGAGTCACAACAGGAAATCCTAACCTTAGGATTGAATTTGTACTAAGTCTTGTTTAGAATGGAAGGGAAGGCTATGTGATTACCTTGTGGCCCTGATTGAATAATATCTTCTAGACATGGCTAGAGAGGCGCCAAAGTACGTGAAGACACAAAGATAAAAATGTGAATAGAACTTAAACTTTATTGGTAGAAGTGAAATAGAATATATACTGTATAGCTTTACCACAAAACAGTATATGGACGGTAGGATCACTCACCACAAGCATGAGTGGGGCAATTGAGTTGCGCAGAATCAGGAAACTGAACAATTGAATTTACCAATTTGGAGCCAGACTCATTTTGAAGGGCAAAAGCAAAAGAGAGAGATTGTCCTTGAAATAACCCATCAAAGACAAAATTAAAACATGGTGAATGGCGGCATTTACAACAGACTTTGCCACTCAATGGCCGGTGGCAAGCAGTAAAGATGCACACAGGCAATGACATGTGGCAATTTATAGGAAAAGAAATCATCAGCAAGTTTGGAAAGCCAGAACTCCTGATAACCAACGGAGATAAGGAATTGACCTCTGAATATACCAATGTATACCTCACCAAGGATAGGGTCCAGCACACGGTGACAACACCTTACCATCATCAGGCCAATGGACACGTGGTGCAACTGAATACTAACCTAGTGCAGGCCCTGGCCAAGCTCACCATTGGGAGACCTGAGGACTGGTATAAGCAGCTATCAACTGCATTGCTTGTATGCTGGACCTGTGTGAAGAGATCCACTGGGAAAATCCCCCTCTAGTTACTTTATGGAACACAACCCAATATCATTGAAGCATTATCAGGACCTAAGCTGAAAATGCCCAGTGAAGTTCCACCCTGCTCATATCCCCAAGTCATACAGGCCAATAGCTATCAATCAGAATGAGAAGAAAAGCATCTACATAAGACCTTTGTCTCCATCCAAGAAAAACATGAGGTTGGCAACAAAGTCTGGGTTATGAATACAAACAAAAGTAAATTACAGACAGAAAAAGTGGGCCTTGTCATTATCCTAAAGGTAAACAAAAACAACACTTACCTCATGCAAGGGCTTGGAAAACGCAAACAAGACAAAGTCCTCTACCATTTCTGCCTAAAACCCTGCAAAGCAAGACAAAAACAACGCGAGACCACCCTACCTGCCATCAAACAACAGTTAGTCCAGTATGGCGCCCGGGCTCCCAACAACCTCCCTGACAACCTGCCCCCAGAGGAGGCTGACATCAGTAGAGGGATGTCAAAACAGCAGGCTTGCCCCACCAGCAAGGTTCTAAGTAAGCAGGTTTGTGACCTGCAATCTAATTATCCAGTCACTTGAAGCCAAACTAGGAAGTTGACTCAAATTTTCAAATCCAACAACATGAACAGAAGCTAATCCCTTACAGTGGATACCTTGTTTTGGCGCCTGACTCATTACCAGGATCAGGCCATCCCCTTCACCATCCCACCATGTGATCAACACTATCATGTTCCTGTTATCCACAATTTACAATGGCTATATAATACTTATCTCTCAATAAAGAATATTATCTAGATTCTAAACATTTTCCCCCTTGTAACTCTGCTAAAACAGCACAGTTACAACAAAAAGGTTTATTTTTTAATGGATTAAAGACTTGCTTTTATTACACTTTCTCAGTTTCTGTAAGTTTTAGATATGATTTGAGTTAGTCTGTGAGATAATAGCAGATCCCACCTTCTCATTATAAACCTTGATATATGGTTTTTATCAAGATTTCACAGTTTATTAGATTTTTTATTTTTATTAGTTTTAATGAAAAAAAGAATTAATATTTATGAAAACAGACCATGGTATAATCTTATATAAAGTTTTATAAGCTAATAGTGACTTTCATATTGGGCAATTTAAATAGATAAAAAACTTTTCAAGTCTGAGAACAATATTTACAAGTTGTGATATCTAAAGATCTACTATTACTGATAATAAAGGTCTAGGGCTTAAAACATAAGCTTTTAGAAAAATTAAAAATTAGAAAAATATAGATTTTAAAGCAATATAAAATCCACCAAGTGAATATATAAATGATCCTTCTTTTTTATTTTTAACACAAAAGACATTTTATAGTGACTTAAGAGTCCTTTTGCCAGGATAATATCTGTCACTTTTAAATCTTAATTGCTAGTCTTTAGGATCCTTGTATTGTAAGATTTAACTCCAATATTTAGTAATCCACATATTTCAGTAGTGTGGGGGTTGACCTTTTTTGGAATTTTATTTCTTTATTATTGTCACAGATTGAATGGATTAGACATTAAGTTGTCCATCTAGGAATTGAGTGACAGAACAGTTGCGCAATTGCTTTATTGCGTCCTGATTTTACTAAGGATAAAAACGTTTAAAACGCCTCTAAAACAGGTGTTTGAAGCGCCATTTGAATGCGCATAAGGCACAGGCTTTACTTCTGAGGTTAATAATAGAACAATGAAGTTATTTATATCTGCCTCCTTAAGGAAAGCCGCGTGAAACCAGTTGTTCTCTTGCATGGGACTTTCTGCTGTATCAATCCACTCTCCCCCATTTGGGGAGTCCTTCTGTCTGTGCCTCCCTTCCCCTGGTGGCTATTTCCCTGCCTTGCACTATATAAGTGCAATACTTTCATAATAAACACCAGTTTTGTCCTATTATCTTCTTATATTCCTCTGTTCTTACCAAGGATGACACTATACCACAATAGGTATAGTATTAAGATAAAGAAGTAGTAGACTAACTATTTGTAGAAATCAGCACCCAGGCTGCATAATTTACGACAATTATGCTGAAAATCACACAACCATGTTAAAATTATTCTGGTGATTTTTATATAGGAGTTTTACAATAAAAATTTATAAAGTACATGTCAGCAACTTAGGCAAAGAGATCTATAAAGACTTTCAGGAGAACCTGTCCTTCAATAGTTCATATTTCTACATACTAATATCTCAACTGAGTAGACTGATATAGTTAAATTAAAGATTATAATATTCAGTTTGAGTTGGTCATGTTCTCATTCAATATATAGAGGAAAAAAATGATAATCTTTACTCCTATCATATTATGTTATATAATAAAGAAGTCTGTTCAAAGGCAAGTGTTAGTGTTCCTAGTCTACAAATGAGTAATACATAAGGCCCTTTTATATTAATATTTAAAAAGAAGATTTTCTAGTGATATTTTAGTTAGAACTGAATAAAGAATGTATAATTCAATCAACTTAGACATTTAGGATTCTTTATAGTGCTTAATTTATTTAATTTACCTCTAACCTCAAATCTATGTAGCAGGGACATTTCAATTTTGTTTTCCAATTTAATTATATAAAAGATAGGCTATTTTGTATTTGGAAAATTTTAGGCCTTCTTGTATAAGATTGTTTTTGGGTAGTTCCAAACATGGGATATTTTTTGTTGAGGTTACCTCAGACTTGGTCATAGATACCATATCATAGATACCAACTCTCATGATTAAATTGTGACTTATACAGTAAACAATTGATGTGATGAGTTTTGAAATTAACTACTAAGGGATATATTCAAAACCTTAACAAGGGCATGGACTAAGGATCCATTGATTTTCTTCACTAAATCATTGTCATGAGAAAGTAGACTACACCATCCCAAACAGAATCACAAATTATGTCATCACAAATTAATTTTATGATGGAGTTTTTTGTTAGAAATATTAAATTACTACAAAATAAAAATAAAAGCCAAAACTTAGTTAAAATCATATATAAATATTATTTTATGGCATCTCAATTTTTCTATTTTAAGTCAAGTTAATAAAGCCTACTTCTACTAACTTTATTTACATATTGTCAAGGGTCTGGATGAACAGGCATTCTGGCTACTGCCAACCTACTTAACATCCAGCCATTGCCTGATTTGAGCCCTTCCAATATACAGTTTGGCATACCAAGAATGGTAACCAAGCAATATCACATGAAAATCCAAGTATCCAGTGGCTCAAACCCATCCCACACATGACCAACCCCTTGGTTTGATCCAACTAAATCTCTGCCACAGCCTAATCTATATAAGTCTAAAATATTATCCAATAAAAGATACTTCTCTTCTCTCCTAATTTCATATTTTAAGCTTCCCCAAAAGGCGTTCCTTATCACTGGTAGCAGCTACAGTTTTATGACCACACCCATGAAAGAGAAAATGACTGACCAAAACCTGCCCACCTTTGCTCATGTACTCAACAAGGCCACGTCCCAGGAGACCTGGAAGACGTACTTCCGCGCCCACAACATTGACAATAATATACCTAGTAGATGCACCATATTCAAAGGTCTGGTCATACCCAAAGCATGCACCAAGATAATTCAATACAGTTGCTCTCTTTAACCACAAAAAATGCATAACCACCTATCACAGGTGAAGTTACCAACACCAAATACATTGGTATCAACAAGTTCTTTGGTAAAAACAAAGAAAATGTCATCAACTGGCTAGACCACTCAGCCGCTAAACTCTGCGCCAGCCGCATTCCCCATGAGAAATGGGTCAAGGAAGCCAGCAAGCGCCTGTACAAGGCCGCAGCTAACTGGTTTGCCATCTGAGTTGGCTCACAAACTGACAACCAGCTTAACAACTGGGAGAATTCAAAGCAGACATCACACACAATTTCTGCGTCACCAAATCCCTCCAAGACATTGAAATATAGCTCAGCAATTCTCCTCAAAAGACCACTATCACAGCTTACGCCAATGAATTTGAGGAAATACACAGTAAAATCTAAAACCTAACACAAGCTGACAACATACACACCAGAGCATCATTCATCAACAGAATGAAACCCTCTGTTGCTTCCCTCATCCGTCCAGAAGCCAACACCTCCATGCCTGTGCTCATTGCAGAAGTCAAGCACGTGGAAAAACACGCAAACATGGAATATGCTGCACACAATGGCAATTGCTCCTCAAACAGCAATGGCAGAGAAAAATACAATGGCTATAAACGCTAAAACACCAATCATAGCAACAGCAACTCCAATTGCAACAATAGCAATTGCAGCCAAAGCGCAAACTGCTCCTGTCCCAAGAAAGAGGACACTGCCAAAGTAAACAATGCTGAAATAGCAACCCACTATAATCTGACCCCACATTCTCTGACCTCAAAAGTCTTGAAACAGAGGAACAGGGAAAAGAGAAGGTGGAGCAGGCTTGTGTGCCCATGTCTCCCCCCCAACTTGACAAGAAACTGTACCAAGGCACAAACTTTGCTGCTTGGATCCCATATGTCCCGCAATCCTCTATTTTTATGAACATAAAAATTAAAGATTGCTCACAACTTCTTGTCTATCCATGCACTTACAAATCAAATACACATAAAATTTTATTCACCTCTAGTGCACAACATACTATGGTTATCAAACCATTTGTAACCAAGTACAAAATACCAGTTGTCAAATCCAACTTCAAATACGCCAGAATGGCAGATAAATCAAAGGTTCTACTCAAAGGTGAAATAACTCCCTTCAGAATTGACCTCCAAGGCATACAAACATCCATCAAAGGACTTGTCATGAACAAAAAAAACTATGAGATTGTAGCAGACATGGATATGTTCACCTGAGTGAACCCCAGCATATGTTGGAAAACAAAGACCATGACCATCAAATGCAACGGAGTCAATTTTAACATCCTCAAAGAATCCAACAACCTCATTCTAAGAGACACAGTATTTGTCCAGGTCATAAACCAAGACAACTCAGAACGTCTAACTAAAGATAGTATCCTCCACATAATGAGGTACACTAAATTCAATAATATACAAATAACAAAAATCCAATGCCCAGAACTTGTGGCACTCCTAAATCAGTACGCCCATGTATTCAAAGAAGAACTCACAGAGTTACCCCCCAAACAAGAGGTCAAACATGGCATCAACCTATGTAAAGCCATTCCCAAACCTGCACCCCTTTATAGACTCTCTCAAATGGAGGCCCAAACCCTCAAAACACACATTGAGGACAATCTAGCAAAAGGATTCATTTGCCTGTCTGAATCCCCGTGGGGGGCAGCAGTGTTCTTTGTAAAGAAAAAGGAAGGCACTCTGTGTCTAGTAACTAACTACAGAGCACTAAATGCAAGCACAGTGAAGAATAAATACCCTCTTTCCACTTATAAAGGATCTGTTTGCAAGACTCTCAGGAGCCAAATTTTTCTCCAAAATTGACCTCACCTCAGGATACAATCAAGTTGAAGTAAAGTAAAAGGACATACCAAAGACTGTGTTCCGTATACAATTTGGATCCTTTGAGTGTAGGGTAATGAAATTTTGGATGACCAACGCCCCCGCAACATTTGTCACCATGATGAACCAAGCACTAAACAGTCTCTAAAATACAATATTCTACCTCAACAATATCATCAGTTTCTCAAAAACAAAAGAGGAACACCTCACGCATGTCTGTGAGACACTCAATTGAAATGCAAAGCATAAACTTTACACAAAACCAAGTAAGTGCCAATTTATGGAAAAGAAACTCCTGTTCTTGGGCCACATTGTCTCTGACGGTGGCATCAAAGCAGATCCAGACAAAATAAAAGCCATAAATAACATGCAACGCCACCTCTGTTAAACAATTTAGATGCTTTCTTGGAATGGTAGCTACCTAAGGAAATACATCAAAGATTGCAGGAAACTAACTGCACCAATCAATCACTTAACCAAGGGTAATGCCAAAAAGAAATTCATCTGGACACCAGAATGCAACAATAATTTCCAATTATTAAATCAAGCTTTGATTGAAGCACCAATCTTGCAATACCCTAATAACAACAGGTGCTACAAGCTCAAGTCAGATTCCAGTGACACCGCCATTGGCGCAGTCCTGCGCATCCTCCAGTCAGGGCAGCAATACTTCCTGCCAGTATGTTACAAAAGTAGAAAACTAACCAACACTGAGCAGAGATACCCAATACACAATAAGAAATTGTTAGCATATATCACGCATGCAAGAAATGGAGATGTTATCTAGAAGGGCATTTAAACGTCCAAGTACTAACTGACCATAAATCCTTAATATATTTCAAAACTCAGAACACACTCACACAACAACAAGCCAAATGGATGTCCCTGCTGGAGCAGCTTAACTTGGACATCCAATACAAAAGAGGGCAGAGCTGGTCACAGCTGATGCTCTCTCTAGACTATGTCAGCCTAGAGAGGATCATCCTGACCACCTGGACCCTGACTGGACAAACCTATACAACACTGAGTATAAAACCAAAGGGAAAGACTCCTCAACACACCAACTGACTCATGATACATTAGTAAGGAACAAAAAGCATTACCATGTTTAAAATGGCACGGTATACCAAATCATTAACAACAAACATGTCCCTTACATCCCACTTGCACAAAGAGTTGACATCATATTAAGACATCACTGCCTACTAGAACATACAAAGGCTAACAATCTATACCTCACATTAAAAGAGATAGTATGGTGGCCCAACCTCAAACAGGATATAGTTGATGTTATAAAAAAGTGCACAGTATGCAAGAAATGCACCAGCACAGAGTCTCCCCAGCCAACAGTCAATCCAGTACCAGACCCTGAACCATTCAAGGTTTGGGGGCTAGACGTAGTGGGATTCTTCCCAGAAACTAAAACAAAGCAACATTTCTTATTTGTAGCTATTGACTTTGCCACACGCTGGCCCATCTGCTGAGCAACAAAGGACCATAAAGTGGAAACCATAAACCAATTCATTAACAAAGCAATCATAGTCAACTACAGCACTCCAGACTACATCATAACTGATGGAGTAACCGAGTTATCAGGTCACGTAATAAACAACAACTTAAAATCCAAAAACATTAAACATTCCACAACCTCTTCATACAGGCCACAGGCCAACAGCAGAGTGAAACGCCTAAACGGCGACTTTATCAGGACCCTAGAGAAAATAATGGATGGCAAAGCCAAAGACACATGGCCACTATACTGGAAACATACATTACTAGTATCCTGGGTCTGCACTAATCAAGGGACAGGCTATTCACTGTTTGAGCTAACCTACAGATATAAACTAGAAATAATTACCTGCAACAAGAATCCATACATAAATATCCCCCGGGGAAACCCCCCACAGTAGAACAAGTACCAAATCTACAGCACTTACACCTCAAAGCTAAAATAGCAGAAATAAAAAGGATCAAAACAAAAAATGTAACTTCCACAGAGGAACTGCTTCCCATTGAATCCCCTTTCTGGGTTCTAGCTGGCAACAGAAAGATATTAGACTCTGTACACAGGGGACCAGGAAGAATCATCAAGTACAGACCAGATCACAACACCTATCTAGTAAAATTTCAAGGTGCTAAAACCCCAATTGTCAAGAAATATAACAGAATCTGTCTCCACCTTAGTAAAGGAGAACACTTGACCAGACTGGTTCCAACTAGTAAACAGCTCCAGGAGCATCAGGCGGCAACCGTTAAAACAAAGCCCCCTCCTGATGCACCAGAGTAACCCCTTAAAGGGGTTGTGTCAAGGGTCTGGATGTACAAGCATTCTGGCTACCACCAACCTACTTAACATCCAGCCATTGTCCAATTTGGTTCCCTTCCAATATACTGTTTGGCATTTTGAGAATGGTAACCAAGCAATATCACATGACAATCTAAGTATCCAGTGGCTTGAACCCATCCTGCACATGATCAACCCCTAGGTTCAATCTGACTAAATCTCCACCACAGCCCAATCTATATAAGTCTAAAATATTATCCAATAAAAGATACTTCTCTTCTAATTCCATATCTGAAGCTTCCTCAAAAGGCGCTCCTTATCAATATAATCACTTTTGTGTGGAGTGTGTTTATGCCACCTTTAATTTCTGCCATCTCAATTTAAACCATTTATCACCTACTCAAATAAGCTTATATCACCACTAAATTAAGGCTTTTATATACTATTAGAATATTTTCTCATAATGTCAATCCAATACACTAATAATAAGAACAACCTTAATCAACGCCATTAAGATAGGTCTACTGTTTATTATCACTGAAATTAAAAAACTAGCTTTGGTATAAACTATTTATATCTTATATCTACAGGTAACACTAAAAGGGATATTCAAAATAAAATATTTTTTCAGTGGCTTATATACACAAATCAGTTTATATGCCATCTTGATTTACACAATTTCAAATTTCACTGGTGTTCATATCACCCTATTGTTTTAGTGTGCACAATACATAGGAGAAATAAGGAAAACTTACCTATGATAGCACCAGGAATTATATTAGATCCCTAATCTCAATTATTGGTTCCCACTTTTCAAAAGTATAACTTAATACCAAAAATCACTTACCTAAAAAATATCAGAAAACTTATGAAAATTTGCAAATATATTGACCTCCTCTAAAAGGTGGGTAATTTTTGACCCCTGGTGAATAATCTTGTTTTTGAGCTATCAAATATTTAACTTTCCCCCCAGTTGTGATGGCTTCATCATGGATTTTTCATTTTAAAAACATGCAGGTTCTTCATGTTTTTCTCTACAGTATCACAACTACAGCATCTCAAATATGCTATCTTGGCTGCAAGTTTCAACTTAAAACTCAAATATTTGCATAATTGCACTATAAAAAATTATTCCAATCATATTTTTTTGATATTATATAGTTTCAGCTATTTTATACAAGCTTATGTAAAATATTTTAAGCTTTCTTTAATAATGTCCTCATTTTTGTCTCACAAAAACTGCCATTAAATTAACCATTTTTGATACTAATTAAACTTTAGATGATTCCAAAGTCCAACCTCAAACCTGCTTATAAGGACAAAAAGGCTAAATAAGCTCCTAAAAAGAAGTTTAATAAAAAAGTGCCTCCAAAGACCCTCATATCATCACCTGAGCCAGAGAAAAACAGCTCTGCACTCCCCACTCTCCCTTTTTATACTCCCTACCTGACCCACAGAAAAAGCTTTGTAATTTTAAAAGGTACTCTCTCCTATCTAAAAGTCATATGAGGAGGAGGAGGAGGAGGAAGAGCAGCACTCTGATCCTTGTTTCTCTTCTGGGGCTGATATTGAGCATGATAAATTGACATTGTACATAATATATATAATAGTAATGGTGTTTTTGCTGTACACAACATGTTCCCTATGGGCTATCCCATTATATATAGGAAGGGGATGTAGGATTTTTCCAAAGGATTCTTATTAAGATGCAATTATAACAATACAACTATCTATTATCACCAAATCAAGTGTGATAAAACTGGATTACCAGCAAAAATCACTACTTATGAGTTCACCAGATTAAAGGCCTTGACTATTGTGCACAACTGTGCTGCGCCTTTTGACCCTCTCTATCAGTTGATCTGCTGGTTTTTTATCAAATAATACCAATCACAAATAACAAAACCTCAACTAAGGTTATTGATAGCTCCTTATTAATTTGAATGACTCCCAAACTGCCTCTGCTGGTGACCCAGAAAATCTTCATAGATAAATCACTGATTAGCGGTATGCTCTAAGTGTGACAAAAATTGACAGATAATAAGAAGATGTCTCCATGCAATGGGGAATAACCACCAAAAGCCACAAATAGTTGATAATTAACCACTACCAAAGATTCAAATACTGTTTGGTAAAATTTCCAAAAGAAACACTGGGGTTTAACAAAATGATTAAACCCAATCAAAGGAGTCCTAGATATATGGCCTGATAAAGGATTAAAGTGTCTTTAGCATAGAGCTCTGGACACTGAGAAGGTGTAAATCTCTCAGTTTCAGATTCAGCAGGAAAGACAACAAGATTTTGAGGCATTGGAGTAACGTTAGGGGGCGCCAATGACAAGTTACCCAAGGCAGGGCCCCATCTTTCAGTAATAATTTGACTTAAGATCAAGTTATATGGGATGTAGTGGAGTAGACCAACTAATAGATGCATTGTTGAAATAAAGTTAGACCAGTAGAATATTTGGTTCATTGAGTAATTTAGGGAGGAATCAACTCTTAGAGTTGAACAGTAATTTTTTCTAACATATATCAAATTTTGACTAAGCAATACAACCTGAAACAATGGCTCCTATTATGTCTATATCATTTAAAGAGTACCTTGTCCAGTATGTAAAGAACTCTTGAGTGATTAATTTCTGTCAACCATTCTGATAAATGAGGTTGTATCAAGTGACTCTAAGATTATTTCTATTTATCAGTGTCAACTTGTACAAGGAGATCAAACCAAGCTGACAAATTGGGGCGGCAGTAACCCATCTCCATTCAACAGTATGATTTAAAAATGCCAACTTGGACAACTTATTTAACTGTTTCCTGTCTTTTGAGCTTTATAATTAGGACAGGTAATATCAGGCATTATTGAAACTACTATGACACTAAGTACTAAAGGTGTCTGTGCCACACCAACTAATAAGCTGATTCTAACTAAAGAGAAGAAGCTATTCCATCACAAAAAACAATTTTCCCTTCATAAAAAAGTGAATCAAAAGGAGAAAATCATATATTTTCCATAAGATAAGACCTGCATAAGCTTTTCAATTGTTTAACTTGAATGGAAGATATAAAATTTTCCATCTACTCAAAGATTTTCAGTCATATGAGAATCATCTACAAGAAGGTTGATAATTTAGTTCTTCCCTTTTTATTTATTTGCTCCCCAAGAAGAAGAAAAATTATTCTTATTCTCTATCATTCTCAAGGATAATCTTGATTAAATCCTCCATACCCTTGAAAAGATATCCAGGGAAATTAGAAGGCACAAGAAGAAGAGCCCTACCCCAGAAGACAACTATGTAATCTTTATGAAGGAATCTCTCTAGTTTGCTTTTTTAATTTAAAAGCTATATAATGTTTTGAAAACATAGTTAACCTTGCTATTAGCATATAATCTACCTGTTCTAAGTATCATAACACTAAATAAAAAACAGTAGAAGAGAACTTGTAAATGTTATTTTATTTGCTGGATATAATCTAGCCAATACTATAATCTTTACAGGAATATAAATAAGAGCTTGTTGCTAGGCTTTGAGGCTTCTTTATCCTTTTATATTGCATTAGTCTCTGCCCTGATCTTTCATATGGTTCTCAGTGGCTACCTACACAAGTGATTCTGTTCACATTGGTTCCACCTAACCCAATTGGCTGTCCTTGATAGCTTTACCACTACTAGCCTTTTCAAGGCATATAAAGTGTCCCAGCTGCATCTTGTACTCCTCTTGAACTGGATTAATGGTAATTGTTGGTTGACTTCACCTTTAAATTCCTCAGGTGACGCTAAAAAGTTACAGCAGGTTTGAAGGGTACTTAAAAACATTCTAAACCCCATGATTCTGCCTACAAAAAGTAGGCTGCTGGTATTTTTACTCCCTTTTAGAGATTCAATTAGAGCACCCAATTTAGATGATGTACCTTTGGCTGAATAATTTTGATTCAACTTAGGGATTATACAGAGTATAATTTCTGAATTTATTTGATATTAAGTTAAAGGCTATATGATGTGTAACTACAATAAAAATTAGCATTTTGAGATGGACTATGTGCTGTTTTTTTAAATATACTTATATGCACATAAATTGGGTTATTAGAAAAACCAAAAAAACAACCAACATCTATAGGGCAAGTCAGTCACAATAATCTTGATTGACTGATGAATATACAATGCGTAATTGTCAATTAATACTAATATTTTAGCAAATATACAGCTTATAATCACTATATTTGATAATAATTATGCTGAAAATAATGCATTGTGTAATACCCAAGATCTTATTGGAATGGTTAGACAGATTATTTTTAGCCAATCAGCTTAATCTCACAGCCTTCAAGAAGCAGGCTGACAGCATTCCCTATTGCAATCATCTGGTGATCAGCTTCAAGCAGGCCCAAGTCAATGCGGTACAAAGGTCTTCAAGAGCCCCCCTCAGGATAACTATTTTCACTTTCACCAGGCACTTAGCTGTTGCCTAAAAATGTGAAGATCTTCATAAGCTTGTATATACTGAAGGTAGTAAAGAGGTCAAGGATGTTTTCAACTACTTTGCTGTCATGGATCTGGTAAAAAAGAGATCAATGTATTATATGATGCCCTTATATGCCATCCTTACATCACTGCTAACAAGATAGCCTTTGCTTCTTTCATTGAGTAATTTTTAAAACTTAATGGATTGGAGTGTTTCAAGGAGAACATCAAATCATAAAATTTGGTTCTCAGTCATATAAAAACTCTTCAAAAAGATCAAAAATGGTTTAATCAAGACTATGATTTATTCTGGAGGGGGGTACAGACAATTTTCTACAAGGGGCTGGGGTAAGAAGTCCGATTTAAATAAGATCATGATACATCTAAAGATCCAGCAAGCTATCACTGCCTGTCTCTTCAAGATAAGTATGAAGAGCAAGGACAACTCCCCAAGAAAACAAATGCAGTAAAAAAGTATAATGGGATTTTCAAGGGGGTTCTTTCCTATTATCCCAAGTATAGAAATATTGAACATTACCAGAACATCTCTGTTGCTCTTTTAACTAATGTCTGAGACTTTTTGCAATAATCATTTACTTTATTTTCTCTCTCTTTATTTTGATATTTTTAATTCTTCTTTAGTATTTATTTATTATAAGTTTAGATTATAAATTATAGCTGAGAATATCTTATCTTGAATCACTTGGCTTTAGAGCTTTTTACAACCTTGTTGCTACTAATTGGCCCCCTTTTTCTTGCAGAATTGAGGTTCTGGTGTTTTTTTAGTCTAGTTATGAATTTATTTATTCTATATGTTTTTTTAAATTAAATAATAATCCCTTTTTGAGATAGTGTTTTCTTCTTTGTGATGCTGTAATTTGAGAGGATGTATCTACTATTAATTTTGAGCCAGTGTTTTGCAAGGTTTAGTAAATTGAGATGCTATTTTCAATATGCCATGTCTTACTCATAATATCTAGTTGTCACCTAAAAGATACAATAAAAATATGTAACTAAAATAAGCTTGGCTTCATTAATTGTATCACTTTTCATCAGAACTTTGTAGAGAGTTGGATCACATGCTCCTGGATAAGAAGCAGGCACAGTTTTGGCAGCAATCATAAAACAATCAACAAATCTTTGGTGATCCCAAAGTAATTTGTTGCCACCAACTCCACTGTGGTGAACCAAATTTGGAACTGTTTGGTAAACACAGGCTGATGTTGGCTTAATAGTTCTTGGTTGCTTAAGGGAGGTAAATAGTTCTTTTTTTTGCTGCCCAGCTACAATGGCTGGTGTTTTCCCAAATAAGTGGTTTGGTGTTTAAGATTTAAGCCTTAGATTGCTGACAGAAGAGCCATATATTAGTACTATAAAAGGGTAAACCTATGTGCCCTGGGATGGATATGGCATGGGGTACTGTAAATTCAGAACCTAAACGTAAAAATGCGGGATTGTCAAATCCTTGGTCCAAATTTCAAATCACTTTTGCAGGCAACTCAGCTGAGTGAAAATTAAAGTATTAAATAAAATTAAAGATTTAATTTGACTTTTTTTTTGGTTTATGTAAATTGGCAAATTTCAAATCTCTTGAGCAGATAACTCAACTAACAAAAGAAAAAAACAACAAAAAAATACAGGATACATGAATCAGAAATGTCGGATTCTAATGTACAATTTGAGATTTCCTGTATTTCAAACAAATCATAAACATCATGTAAAAATTAACAAATCTGAAATTGCGGGATTGTCAAATCCAAGAATCAAGTTTCAAATAATAATTGCAAGGAATTTGAAATAAATATAACTTATGGGTGTCTCAAAAAGGATGCCAAAGGATCTAGAGTGGATTTGTGCTAATTCTTTTAGAAATCATAGGCATTCTCAAAAATCACCCTATTCCAATTTTGGACGGCTAAAATTTAGATCATAATATTCACAAAATTAACATATATAACAATAAAATTGACTAAAATATACATTCCTCTTCTTGAGTTTAAATTTTTTAATAAAAATTTATTATGTCTTCTTTCAACAACAACCAAGTCAACAAGCTGCTCCCTGGCCTTGATAAAATCATGCAGGGCTACGCTGGGTCTTCATATAGTGAAGCCTCCCTCTATGGCCACTCCCAACCTGCAAGCACTACCCAGGAGTGTGTTCTTTCTCCTGCAACTTCCAGAATGGCTCTGTTTGCCCATCATGCACAGGCAGCCACCAACCCAAATCCTGGATCAACAATGGCATCTGGAACCAGCCATTTGAGCCATGGGGTTACCCAGAGAGTCTCAAATCCCAAAACAGCCAATCAGATAGCACTGTCTGGTTCTCAAGGCAGACACATCCCTCCCCCAGCCAATAAGCCTGAAAGATGCAGAAGAAAATTAATCACTCTGGAGATTATTCTCAAAATGGTTGAAAAGCAAGGGAAGCTTATGTCCCTTGGGGAAATTGCGGCCGCAATAGGGTTTGCAAAGCCCACTGTGGCTGCAACCCTGCAAGCCCACGCCAACTGTGGCCCCCTTACCAAGAAGACCCCAACTGGTGCCCACACTTTGACCAAAGGTGACACAGCCCATCCCCTTATGATGGCCATTATGGAACGTGACCCGTGGATGCCCCTGGTCCAGGTACGTCTCCAGTTGGGACTCCACGGCATCTTCACCAAAAAAGAATGGTGAATTTGTGGATGCACAGAGTTGTGGTTGCTGCTAGAATCTTTTCCAATCAAGTTCTCAGTGGCCCCATTTTGGTGGATACCAATCCCTACAATTCAACTATTATTAATTTCATCAAAGGGAGAGCAATGAGAGCCCATAATGATGTCATCTTTCTGTTGTATGCTAAGATATCTGCAAGTATCCAAGACTATGGAGAAAAGCATATCCAGTCTGACGTGTACAAGCACGGCCCAATCTTGTATTGTTTTATTGGGGTTTTATTGGAAGTTTCCCTATTGGGTGTCAATTATTACTTGGCAATATTGAACACCACAGATGGGTATGCCTACCAGACAAAGCTCAAGGCCATGCTGGAGGAGTGGGCCACACAAAAATCTGTGCACACAGTTGTACTGAGTGCAGAGATGGAGCAGCAGGAATGGGCTACCCAACAAATCAGGGCTGTGGGGCATACTTGTTGGTCCTACCCCATCAACTACGCCAACATGCATCTTGCAGTTGTATGTCTCTATAATTTTGGTTCTGCCCTCAGGCGCTTAAAGCCTGCCACCTACAACAAACTATGCACCCAAATTGATAAGGGGTATGAGCTTTTCCTTTCTGCATCTGTCCAGGACTTATTTGATCTAATCATCTTCTATGCAAGTGATAGTGATAAGTCCAGAAAGGACCCCTGTCTCCCCCCACGCCAGTCCATCTGTTTTGTCAAGCCAGTATATGTGACAGAAGAAGAATTCAAGCAATTGAAGTAATCAGCTCTTGCTGCCCCTTCCCAGTCAACAAACCCTGCCTCCCCAACCCCCCATCAAGCCACCTGCCTTCCAACCCTGACTCCCAAACCACCATCCATTCCCTCCCCACTATCTCTGATGCCGTCTCTTTCACAGGTGCAGATGAAGGTAATGTTCATTCTGCCCATTCCCTCCCCTTCCTGTCCTTTGATTAGTATATAAATCTTTTCTTTGTGACAACTTATTAAAATTGATACCTCTCTTTCAATTCATAATTAATAATATTTTCTTTTTACATTATCAACATTTCCCATAATTAATACAATGTTGTAAATTTTACAAATAGCTTAAAATTATGAGCATACATATTTTTCATCATCATTAATAAATTAAAGACAATAAACGTAAATATTGCATTAAAATATTGCAATTAGACGTCAACTATTGATATTTAGAAATTATGTGCATATCTCAAAGTATTTTGTTTAATAAAATCCATTGTAAACTAGGCCTTTTTCTTTGTAATTTATCTAAATAGACTGTATTTATATTAGAGAGCCATTAACACTTAGTAAAAATATTGATATATAGTGCATTTTACAGCCTGTATATTTATCTATTGGTAATAATTCTGTTAACTTTTCAGTCAGATTTTGTAAGGTAACAATAATGTAATGGATTAATAAATTACAGTTTATTGTCATTAATTGGTTGATTTTCTTTGCTGTGGCAATTGTGCATTTTCTGATATTTACGCACTAGTATCCAATTGATTGGTTTCACACCCAATCACACAGGCAATAGGAAATCAAGCCGCCACCCATGACCACATCCGGTCTTGGGGTAGTGGCTTGTTTTCTTATTGCCTGTGAAATTTGATGTGAAGCCAACCAATTGAATACTAGTGCGTAAATATCAGAAAATGCACAATTGCCATAGCAAAGAAAATCAGCCAATTAATGACAATAAACATTAATTTATTAACACATAACATTATTATTACCTCGCAAAATCCAACTAAAAAGTTTATAGAATTATTATCAATAGGTAAATATACAGGCTGTAAAATGCACTATGTATCAATATTTTTACTAAGTGTTAATGGCTCCCTAATATAAACACACAATTTGTTTTGATAAATTATAATAAAAAAGACACATTTAAAATGGATTTTATTAAACAAAATGCATTGAGTTATGCACATAATATCAAAATACCAAGAGTTGAAGTCTAATTGCAATATTTTAATGCAATATTTACGTTTATTGTCTTTAATTTATTAATGATGATGAAAAATATGTGTGTTGAAGATAGTACTATAAAAACCAGTTTTTTTATTGGAATTCAATCAAAATTTCAACTATCTATAACTTGATTAAAAAATTAGAAGTGCACCTGCAAAAGGTTGTTGAAATTGAAAAAAATATCAGGGAAATAGTGACAGGAAAGCTGGGTGGCAAGGGCCAGCCACTAATCCAATCAAAAGAAAATGCTATGAACAAACTAGGAAATATTATAGACAGAAAGAATAAAGAAGCATTACTAAATCTCCAGGGAACAATTCTATCAAGTCTGAAGTTCAACAACGTGGGCTACAATTTGTGGGAGTTCTGGCAGGGGGCCAAAGAAAATAATAAGATCAAACTTATCAAAGGAAACAAAATTCCAAAGGAAATCAACACAAATGAAGAGGAAACTGACCAAATGGAAACAGACAAAAACAAAACACAAGCAAGAAGCAGGAGCGCTTCAAGAAATACAGAAAATTTATCAACTGAAAACCAAGAAGAAACACAAGTTGCAAGAAAAACAAGAAAAATTAAGCCCAGGAAAATTAATGAAGAGCAGCCAACACTCATGAAGTTTGCCAAAGTGGCGCCTGTGGCTGAGGGGGCCACAGGGGAAACAATTAGTAAGTCCTTTTATGTTTTACTTATATTTATTTTAGTCATCACCAGGAATGGAGATGAGGTTGCAGAAGTGGCGGCTTATACACCGAGTTGGTTTTAAAGGGGTTACCAGTCACTGGTGGCCCCTGTAAAACAAATAAATAAAAACCAAATAAATAAAATAATTCAACAGAATATGTTTAATTTTTCAAGTAGTGAAGCTAAAAACAGGGAATATTTACCACCCGCAGGGTGCTCGCTGTGGTTGAGGGAAGCATATGAAATAGGATCAAGTATCAACTTTAAAGAAATGAATAAAAATTTGTGGGGATATCAAAGTAAACTTTGATGAATACATATACAAAAGCATTCAAAGATTCCCCTTCACAAACATCAACAAATATGAAAAGAATTTAATAAAAACTGACTTTCAAATTGGAACTGAATATTTGAAAGCTGCAATTTTTAATGAAGTATTTAAGGCACTGTCAAATAAAGTCAGGGATGCAGTCCTTGTGAATAATTTTAAACCTTTATTAATATTGTTTGCTGAGGCCTGGGGGGCTGATTCAGGGCGCCCCCAGAACCCTCTTCAAGTTCAACCAAACATCCTATATCAACAGGTTAGTTCAAACATTCAAAAAATTATGCATGTTCTTGGAAAAGTATACCTTGCAAAGAATCCACGTTACGGTATACCTGGGAATCCTCCTCCACTGCATATTAAAAACCAACATCAAAAAGTTGGAGGATGTACCTATTCAAATGGATATTTACCGTGTAGCCCTCAACCACCAGAAGACACTGCGGGGATATAGGACAGTCAAGCACATCCTAAATGACTCATTTGCATTGGCAACGTTATATAGGTACTACGTGCCCCCCAAAAAAACCTACTAGTTAATTCACTCACCTGCCTTCCTTTTATCAAACAATCAACAACCACCAGGGTACAGGGCGCCACCCCTCTAGCAATTGCATCCAGGGTTGTCCACCACGTACAGAAGAGTACATGAATTCAATTAGACACATTAGCTGAAAATTTGATTTTGGGGTATAATTCCCAGGAATAATTGCATTCCCTTTGCAATCAACATCCCCCCAATAAATATTTTCCCCTTGCAAATTAAATTTTATTTTTTTTACTTTTTATATTTTAATACTAAAATTTTAATATTGAACTATGTAATATTAAAATTTCACTATAAGAATTTTAATATTAAATATTTAAATATTAAAATTTTGGTATCTAAAATTTAATATTAAAATTTTAATAATACATAACATAATACTTAAATTTTTAATATCAAATATTTCAATACTGAATAAATCACAATTTAATAAAAATAGTTAAATTTCAAATATTTAAACTTTAATATTTAAATTTTAAGATTTATAATTAGCAATTTTACTTTTAATAGTTTTATTTTAGCTTTTAATATTTTACTTTTAATTTTTAAATTATAATAGTAATATATAATTAGGTTGATACTAATAAAGGGACAGTTTAATAAAGCGAACATGTGTAATAATAAAATATGATTTTTAAATTTGTTTATTTACTAGCGTGTCAAGTACGGGCTCATTTATTACATAAACAAACAACAAGAATTGAATTTATCCGCATCATGTGGCCCGCTCCACTTATATTCTAAACAAATGATTGTTTAGGACTCAAATTACCTTTCCCTTGTAATATGATTTGATAAACATATTCAATATGCTTGACCTGCGTCCTAAATACTAATTAGTAAGCAATATATAAAAATCATTGGCTTCCATGTTGTGTGGCTATAGTGGCACTGAATTAACAAGGATCAGATGATGACCTGCAAGGTCCAATTTGTGGCTTAGAAAAGCCATAGTACCAACAAGAATTCACAATTATTTAAATAAAATTAATCTATTTCTATCTTTTTTAATTTATTCATTTGTTAGTGCAAAAGCCAATAATAATATTCAGTGCATTATAATAAAAATATATCCCTCTTACCTATTATAATTAATTTTACTTACCTTTTCTAATTACTCTTATATGTCTATAATACAATCAAACATCACAAATATTATACATAAATAATAATTTTTGAGTCCTAATAAAAACAAACTAAATAAAAATAAAAATAAATAAAACCCGGAGCGCCCATTTATCTGATTGGCTTAGAGGCCAGGGCTTTAGGGAGGAAGGATTCTGAGTGCTCATAGAAAGCTGCCACCACATTGGGTGGCATTGCAAATTGGCTGACCTCAAGAATATTGAAGAGATCCTCAGTGTCCTGAGGAAGGCCTTGTTTCACCTTATTCTTGATCCAACCAAACACCTCCTCAATTGGATTCAGGAATGGGGAATATGGAGGGAGGAAGAGAAGTCTCATTGGACAATTGGTAAGTTAGTGGCTGGAGGTGTGGCTGTTTTTGTTGATGGGGGGAACTTAGACACAACCAGATCCACTTTGTGGAGCCTAACATTATCAAGCACAACAACATTTGTTGTGCTGCTGAAATTTATCCAAAGGTACTCCTTGACGGCTCGGAGAAAATCAAGAAATGCTCTTCTGTTATGGGAGCCCTTAATCATTTGGTATTGGTCCAACCCATGAGGACCAAGAAGCACAACCATTGAATAGGTCTGGGAACAGACAGCTGCACAATGGGCTACGCTGTCCTTGGACCCCTTCTCAACCCACCCATGCCTAGACCTGAGTGAGGAGGAAAACAACAATTTATTGATATAGAAGAACTGGACATTCCCAGTCTCCTTTAGTGCCAGATATGTCTTGGCATAAATGTGTCAATCCTCGATAGTCTTTTCACTGTTCCTATTATACAGCAAAACTCCCAGTACTTTCCAGGAGAAGCCCAAATCAACCATTGTTTTGTAGACAAGGGTTTTGGAAACAGAAAGCCCGAACTCTATGGCAAGCATTGATTGGAAAGCAAGTGTGTCCAGGTGGCAACCCTTGGCTACCCACTGCTTGATTGTGTCAATGTGGATAGGCTGAAGGAGTTCAGGGTGTCTTTTTGCCTTGGTGGATTTGGAAATTTGCCCGGTATTACCATACTTTTGTTGATGTTGGCAATGTATCTGGCTGTGACACCAAATTGGGACACAATATCCTAAGCTTCCATTCCCCTGTTCAAGCAGTTGAGGAGAGCTTCACACTCACTATCTGTCAACCAACACTGGCCCTTGGCAGGTACCACAGCATCCTGGCTACCAGGCTCAACCCAGGGGATGGGGACCTTTGTGTAGAAGGTGGGATCACGCTTGCTCACAGTGGCGACGTCAATGATGG
This sequence comes from Entomophthora muscae, assembly GCA_014839935.2. Taxonomy (NCBI): domain Eukaryota; kingdom Fungi; phylum Entomophthoromycota; class Entomophthoromycetes; order Entomophthorales; family Entomophthoraceae; genus Entomophthora; species Entomophthora muscae. Next base: position 275,718 of record QTSX02005778.1, read on the forward strand.
CATAAGACACAGGCACAGATGGCTCCTCAGTTGTGGCCAATGGCTCATAGGAGGATGCAAGGGGGGGGGGGGGGCGCCCGGGCCGGACCCACCCCACCCCCCAAAATTTGGTGCTCAAGGGTTGGAGGGATGGTTTGAGAGTAGCTGAGCAACTGGAAACACAACAGGACTATTATCTTCTTACTCAACAGAACCTCTATTTTTGGGCTCTGCAAGTAGTCTAAGATGTGTAAGTCAATTGTTGTGTATGTGTATATTTTCTTGTTTATTAGGGACCCCAGGGGGTCTTTTTATACTTGATGAGGAGGAGGGAAAAGAAAGGGTGAGTCATGCTGACTAGGGTCTAGACTGTCAGGCAATGAGCTTATTCTTGGAGGACTGAAACATACTGGGGAATATTCAGAAGGAAATGGGTTGGATTGGGCAGGAAGTGAACATTTGGGCATGTGATCTGAGGTCAGGTGGTTGCAGCACATAGTAGGGCTGTCTCTGGGGAATAGAGGGTAGAATAAGGTTTCAGACTACTCTCTTTCAGGGTTCCCACTTTGGCAAAAAGAGGGGCAGAAGATCACTATACCAATTTACATAGTGGGCACAAGCAATGGGTCGATGGGTCATTAATTGTCATATATAAACCTCTTTTTGATGGGTTGCCAATTGATGCATCTGCAGCTAGCTGCAGATGCTCCAATTGGTCACTAATTGCCATAGGAAAACCCATTCCGATGGGTTGCTCTCCGACGCATCTGCAGCTAGCCGCAGGTGCGTCAATTGGCCTGTAATTGGAGACAACACTATGTAATTTGGAGGGTTACCTTCCAATGATAATAACAAAAAAGGGCAGCAGTTCCCCTTATATTTGTCCAAATAAGAAGGCATTCCAAATAAGGCACTACTAGGGAGTGGCACCCAGCACCACATACCCCCAGATCAGGATGGGGCTCCATCCAAAAAAGGAAATTTGAGGCCCTCATAATGGTAAGTGGATGCACACCTGAAACCAATTTAAAACAGCCAATCAAACGTCAAGTGACCTAATGATGTTTGGTGAATAGACTTAGAGAGGTGAGTCATGATGAATCACCCAATGATCATCAAGCCAAATTAATTGGGTAAAATCAGGTATAAATAGAGGCGTCCTGAATGGTTTTCCTTAGTTAAAAAATGTCATTATCTTCTGCTGCCCGCCGCGTCCGTGAATTGTCCGCCTCACTACAGGCCGCTTTATCTGCTCTTTGTCAAGCCAAGCTTGAGGCCCTTGAACAGGGGGTGGGCTCCTCAATAGAACGGGAAGAACACATCTTAGAGGACCTCCCAGAGGAGGACCGCAAAATTGTACGGGCCCCATTGACATCTGTGGCCTTTGCCATTGCGCCCAGTTGGGTGCACGCTGCCAAGGGGCGTCGCTACCTTCAACTGGACAAGGAGGATGACCAGTTCAAAACTGCCAAGACCAACACGCCCAAGCCTTCAGGGCCTGAGGCTCAGGAGGGATCAAGTTCACAGCTTGACCCTAGGGATTGCAGCCCCCCAAGTTGCCCTGCTTCCCCGGCCACTCAGCGCCAACGTCTTTGCAACCTGGCCCGCGGGGCAGAGGCGTCCCTAACAACCAACAATGAGCAAACTTTGCGGGATGTAATGGCCCAGGCTGCTTGTGACGCAGCTGCTGTGCAGGCAGCTTCCGAGGCTCTTGTTGATGAGCAGCAGCGTGTAGCTCTGGAGGCGGCCAATTGTTTGGGTGCAGACAACCCCGTTGAGGACACCCTGGTCCCTTGGGTGGCCATCAAAGAAACTTTTGCTGATATGGGGCTGGATAATGTGACTATCACCCATCATGCACCTGATTGCTCCAAGCAAGTACTTGGTCCCTACAGCCAGATGGCTATCAATGCGGTCTGGCTGGACAAACAGTCTGAAAACAACTACCGGGAGGTTAGGGCCGCCCTTCAGGTCAAGCCCATGGCACAGATCCTGGAGCTAGTCCAAAATGAGGATTCAGCGTGGTTCCAGAACTCCTTGGTGAATGCCTACGCGTGTGTGCCTCCAGTGGGACGCCTCCCTTCCTTGTCAAACCTTATTGACATTGCCCTGCTTGGGCTGGGATGTCAGGTGGCTAGGCCTGTTACCGCCTGGGTAGGTCACTTGGTGGAGAACGCTATGGCTGTTGACACCCAGCATGCCCTTTCTTTCACCTTGACCAAATTCACCCGACTGATTGCAACTTGTCCCTGCAAAATGGCGGACGTCACCTTTGCCCAAAACGCCCTGATCTTGGCGGTGGAGACGTGGGGTGTCAAACAGGACGTTTGCCCCATCCTTTTGTACCACAGGTTTGATGGGGCTTCTCAGAGCCGGCGGTACCGCCTGTTTGCCAACCGGGTTGGGGAGTTGGACCCTAACTTGTATCACCAGCAGGTACAAGCGCTCATTACTCTGGGCCTATCCTTTAACCTATCAAATTGCGCAAACCTGTTGCGCAAGAAGGTGGCCACTGCCATCAACAGCATGCGCGCCCAGCTGTCCACAGGTTGCCCGGCAAAGGGGTTTAAATCATACAAGTATATGATTCAAGATGCGCTTATCTTGGCAGCCATCTACACCAGCCACCATCCTCCTGAGAAATGCTGCATGTATAATTGGATGCTACAGGCTCCAATCAGCAACTGCGTGGCAGCCTATGACAACAATTGCATGTTCCCTTTCTTTGTGGCCGCTAAGGTCACTAACCACTATATGGGGTTCATGACCCCTCATCCACTGCAAGAATAAACCTTTTTGCTTCTTCTGTATTTACTTTATATATATATATTTTCTCTCTGGGATAAATCCCTTTTTTATTTATGCAGGCTATACCAACAATTGGTCTCTTCAGCCTGATCCTATGAAGGAGTAGTAGGATACCTTGCTTCATCAATTTTTCTATATTCCTATGTATTGTTTCCTCTGCTGCCCTATATAGAAGAGATAATAGCAAGGCCGGCAGAGGTTATGTAGGACCGCATGGCCTTACTGAGGGGTGCCCATGTAGGCAGAAGTTGACAAGGGGCAAGGGGACTCCTTGTCAACTACAGGGGCTGCTTTCATAAACTTGGCGTGCACTCTCTGATAAGTTTGACCAGAGCCAATATGTCAAACTGTGTATGCATCAAAACTACTTTTCTCAATTACCACAAATGGGCCTGAGAATATAGGAATGAGCTTGTGGGGACGTCCAGAAGTGCAAGCCCTGGAGACAAGTACGTGTTGACCAATCTCAAAAGATGCTAGCTTGGGACAATGCTTTATGTTGCAGGCAAACACAGCACGCCAATTTGTCCCCATAGTGTTATATGCTTCATGATGAAGAGTTATTAATCCTTTGGTGAGGGCTCTCAAGTGGTCATCAGGGGATCTTCCTGGATCTAACTGATAAGTTGCCAGGAGACCTGGTAGGGAGGGTTGTTGCCCATAAACCATCTGGAAAGGGGAACAACCAGTAGCGGTATGATTAGTTACTTGGTACGCCATAAGTGCCAAAGGGACTAAAGTATCCCAAGACAAGCCTGAATCTAACATAAGTTTTTTGAGGATAGTCTTAAGGGTGCCGTTGACTTGTTCAACAGAGCCATTTGTCTCTGGGTGATACAGAGTAGATTTTGCGTCCTTAATTCCCATGACCTTGTTTAATTCAGACAGAAGTTTGCTAGTGAAGTTGGTTCCATTATCCGTCAAAATGGTGTGTGGACAGCCATGATTGGCAATGATATGTGATAGAACAAATCAGGCAGTGTGCTTGGCTGTAGGGGCAGGAATAGCCTTGGCTTCAACCCATTTGCTGAAATGGTCAATGGCTACAATAAGATATCTATTCCCACAACTAGTCTTATTTGGGCCTACTGGTCCTACCACATCAATGCTAACCGTGTGAAACACGTGGGTAGGGGGATGCAGTCTATAGCTAGTGGCCTTGGGTAGGGGGCAATACTTGGAGCAAGTCATGCAGCTTCAACAATATTCTAATACATCAGTGTACATACCTTCCCAATAGCAATGTGATGCAAGTGTTGTCATCATGCGTTTTTTGCCTGCGTGCCTGGTGGCTAGGTTATGAAATTGTCGTAATATAGCTAGCCGCCAAGAAGGGCAAATATATGGCAGTTGATGTCCCTTGACTTCCTTATATAGACAGCCGTCTCTAATCATGGTGTTATGAGCAAGCTTGGCTAGGGTTTTCTGAGCCTCAGGAGGGATATTGTCCCATTTGGAGGGAAAAGGAATGAGATCAAACAGGGCGTCTCCTTTGGGGGCAAGGGCTGCTACTAGTGGAAGTCTAGATAATCCATCAGCATTGGCGTGCTTGGCTCCAGGGCAATGTACAAGTTCATAGTTGTATGCCTGCAATCTTACTGCCCAACAAGCCAATCTCCCTTTGGGGTCCTTTAAGTTAGCTAGCCACTTCAGGGAGGAATGATCAGTCACAACTTTGAAGTGGGACCCATACAGGTAGGGGCAGCACTCTTCAATACCATATAGGACTGCTAGGCACTCTTGTTCAGTTACTGAGTAGTTTTGTTTGTGGACATTCAGGGTTCTAGAGAAATATCCAACAGGGTGATTGTGGCCTTCATCATCAAGTTGCGCGAGGACCACTCCTACGGCTACTAAGCTGGCATCTGTGTACAGAATGAACTCCTTAGAGAAGTTGGGATATGCCAAGACTGGGGATTCTACCAAAGCTTGCTTGAGCGCTTTGAACCCAATTTGGCAATCATGGTCCCATACAAATTCTACATCCTTTTTTAGGAGGCAAAAAAGGGGTTGGGCCAGATTGGCAAATGCTTCTATAAAACGGCAATAGTAACCAACCATGCCAAGGAAGCATTGTAGGTCTTTGACAGTGGTGGGGGCAGCAAGTTTGGAGATAGCTGTTACCTTGGCTGGGATAGGGGCAATGCCTTTCTTATTGATGACATGGCCTAGGAACTCAAGGTTTTCCTTAAAGAATTGACACTTCTTTGGCTTGAGTTTCATCCCTATTTTGTCTAGCCTGGTGAAGACCTGCTCTAGGTCTCTAAGATGATCCTCAAAGCTTTTCAAATACACGTTGATGTCATCCAAATATACAAGGACACAGATGGACTTTAGGTTGCAGAAGGTGGTGTCCATAAGCCTTTGAAAGGTGGCCGGGGCGTTGGCTAGCCCTTGCGGCATCCAGGTTGGTTGGTACAGACCATCTGACAGTCACAATGGCACATTTCTCCTGGTCTTCAACTTCCATAGGTATCTGCCAGTAGCCTGCTACAAGATCCATGGCCAAGAAGAACTGCGCGCCTCCCAGCTTGTCCAGGGTGTCATCAATCCGAGGTAAGGGATATCTGTCTTTCTTGGAGATGGCGTTCAACTTCCTGTAGTCAATTACCACTTAATTGGTCCCATCTTTCTTTTTTACCAGGAGCAAAGGACTGGCCCAGGGACTATTGGATGGTACTAAAAGACCTCCTTCCAATAATTTGTCAACTTCCTGTTGGATTATCCAATTAGCCACAGGGGATTGTTGGTACGCGGTCTGGAATAGGGGCTGTGCTTCCCCTGTGTTGACTTTATGGAAGCAGTTATTGGCACAGCCCAGCTCGGCGTTGGAGTTGGCAAAAAGGTGCTTGTACTTCTTGATGAGCTCCAGAAACTGTTCCTTCTGTTGCAAGTCTATGTCCCCAATTTGTTTGTCTTGTAGGATGGGTGTTATTAGGCCATGACCAGGGTCTGGTAATCCTAGCTCATACAGCAATCTGATGGAATAGGCAGAGGAGATAGATTTATTTGAGGCAATTTTTAAGAGGGCTACCCCAGAGTTGCAACCAATTTCTAGGGTAGAGGAGTGAGGGTTGGCCACCAGGATAGTGAGCTCATCAGTGGTCTCTCCTGGGATAAGGTGGGTCGCAACCGTGGGCAACCCAGGACGTGGGAAACCTAGTGCCAATATTTCCCCATGCAACCCTTTAGGTATGCGTAGCTTGATACCTGTTCCTATGATGGCTTGGGATTTAGGAGGGATACTTACACTGTCCTTTGATTGAATCAGTATAGGGTCATTGTAGCAAACAGTGTTTGGCAGCTTGCTTATTTGAGTTGAGGTGGTTTCATAGGGGACCCCTATCATCCCAGATGGACAGGTCAGCAGGATGCATCCTCTAGGGTTCATGCCTTTGGGAGGGACTCTAGGCCGGCCATCTGGTGTCAGGAGGGGGAATTCCTGGCCTAGGAGGTGAAACGTACCAGTCTTATGATTTATGGTGGTCCCAAATTGGTCCATAAAGGAGGAACCAATCAATACGTTGTAGTTCTTGGCTTCCAGGACTATGGCCGGGCAGGTGACTACAGTATCCCCAAACTTCAAAGGGACTGATGAGTACGCGCCTTTGGATCTGGCAGGATTGTTGCCTGCTGTACCAAAGGTTCTACTGCACTCAACGTCTGGGGGGAAGCAAAGCCTACGGGTGAATTGGGAGGATAGGATTAAGGTTGGTGCACTGCTATCCAGGACAGCACAAATTGGGATGCCAAATACCTCAGTTTGCACCCATGTGCTTGAACCAACCAAGAGGCCATTTCTGCCTTCTACCCAACAGACCAGGGGGGTCCCTTTTCTAGCTTGTTGATGGCTTTCTGTAGGGTGGGAAGGATGTGGATAATATCACTCAACAGAGTAGTGATCACAGTTTTTGAAAGGGCTTTGGTTATATTGCTGATGGTAGGGTGAGTTTTCTGGAGGTTCTGGGCCTGAAGGATGTATGGCAAGGCGGGATCAACCTTCAAGGAGTTTATTTCATGGGGGGTACTTCCTTGTGGGTTGAGGCTTTTGTGCGTGTGTGATTGGCCACAGCCATTATTAATGAGTCGGGGCTAGGGAGATTGGGAGGGACCTTTTTACTAGGCGGAGACACACTGGTCCTGTGTGCTCTGCTTAGTAGTTTTTTGGCCCTTCCAAGGCACTATCCTCTTGCAATGTGTTGGGCAAGGCGTGCACACTGGGTTTTGAGTCAGCAGGCTCTTCTTTCACGTCTAGTTGGCAGTGTGGGCAGTTCCTTGCAAAGTGTCCTTTCCGTCCACACTTAAAACATTCTTGTTCTTCCATGGGGCGTCTTTCCGCATAGAGGACTCCGTCATTGTCCTCTTCATAATCCTCCACCACATTCATTACCCGGCAGGATGGGTACACAGGGCGTGGAGCCTGGCATAAGGTATGTTGTTGGAGGGAGGCGGCTATGCAAAGCACTGCTTGGGTTGAAGTAGGTGTCAACAGCTGTGGATGGAAGACAGACAAGTGTGGGAAGGGGCAGATTGCATGTAGAAGAGCTGTTGCTGCTTCTTGGGGAGTCAGGAAGTTGATAGACATTAGGGTTTGAGCCTCAACCCTAAATCTTCTACCAAATTCTGGAAGCAACTCGTCTTTCTTCAGTGAGATTGTCAAGAAATTGGCCTTCTTGTCCTCTAGCTGTTTGGGGGAACCATAGGTATCTTCAAGGATATTTTTAATTTCCTTGTAAGACCCCTCCCCTCCACTAAGAGAGGCAACCACAGTGGAGAAGGCGGTTTTGTCCAGGCTATTTAATAGTTTAGCGCAGGCAACTGGTTCTGGGCTGTCCCTGGTCATAAGCTCAAACCCTTTGAGAAAGACATGAATATTGATGGGTCCTCCTGGTTTGAACTTGGTGTTTAGCTTGAGACTAGGGCCAGAGCTTGCACAAGAGTCCCATGAAGGTGGGCCTGGGTCAGAAGGAGCTGGTCCTGGAGGCCCGTAGGGTGGTCCTGGAGGGCCAGGCAGCGGCCCTGGTGGTCCTGAGGGTTGGCCTGATGGGGGTCCTCCAGAGAAAGTTCTGGGATAGCCTTGAGGTGGAAGCGGCAGCCCAGTGGGGGTGTAAGCCCCATATGGGTAACCCAATTGGAAGAAAGACCCCTCTTGTGGATATGGTTGCGGGTTAGGGCCTGAGTACCTGGAGGGGGGAAGCCACCAAGGGTATTGCTGGGGATGTGAGTGTCCAGGGTTTGGGGGGGGTCTCCCAGCGTGCGGCTGCAGGGTCTGCCCTAGGATCATTAGCAGGGGCCGGTGATGGAGTGTTGGGGAGATGTTCCCCGGGAGTTTGATTGGCAGCAGTTGGTACTGAGGTGGGGCCGGGAGTCAAGATGTCTGGGATGGGCAGGAAGACAGTTGGCATTGGGGCGGATACCCCTTGGGTAGCCCGGGGAAAACTTTAATATGTCTCTCCAACCGGGTGAGTACTGGACAAGGCAGTTGTGGTTTCTACTGACTCAAGGACAGAACACACTACTTCTTCCAAGGCCAAGGCAGAGGCAGATGTTGGGCCTGGTTGATTGCTACCTGATCCTCCTAGGTTCATTGAGTCAAATCTTTTGGTCAGGTTGGAGATCAGCAACTGTAGGCTAGCGTCTTTCTCCTTAAGAGAGGAGAGTTCCTTGTTGTAAGTGGAGGCGTGGGTTTCCTGCTTCTGAGTCAGGATGGTCAGCTCCTGTTGGACGCGCTTAAGTTGGGTTGTCAATTGTTGGATGAGGCCAAGGTGCTTGGTTTGGTTGGCCTCAGTTTCTGTCTTGAAGGCAACCTGGTCCACCTGTAGCGCTTCTACCTTAGCATAGGTTGTGTTGCCATCAGTTCCCACAACGTCCAGGTCTTCTTGTGTTTGCGCAAGATCACTTTGAAGTAGGTCAAAGTCAGTCTTCAGGGCCTCTAGGTCATCCTGAGCCTGGTTGACTCTAGACGCGGCATTCCCAGCCCACCGGTTGCAAGCCTCTTGGATATCTGTAAGCTGAGCTTGTATATCACTGATGTCTACGTCATGTTGGTTGGAGTGACCTTTAAGGTTGGCCACTTCTTCAACCAAGGGTTGAACTACTTGCTGTTGGAGGGCGGAGTGGTCTTTGGTTATCTGCCAAGCAATGGTCACAGTGTCTGAGTGCATGGCTCCCAGAACCTCATGCTTGTGTCTGATCTGGTGAAGACAGTCTTGAAGGGGGTTTACCGCTGACTCAGTATAGTCCCTTAGTTGGTTCAAAGCAGCAATGGTTTGTTCACTGCTGATACGTTGTTGCTCCAGCCAATTCACCAGTGCAGTCACCATAGGGTGGTTGAATTGGATCAGATATGCCTTGATCCTCCGGGTGTTGTCTATGGCAGTGGAGGTGAGAACATCCCTGTTCTTGCTCAGGAACCGGCGGACATGTTCCATATTGGATATGGTGGGGTCATCAGAGGGGCCAGGGTGGGCAACTTGGTGCATTGGTAGAGGGGGAGCACTAGGGACGGACTGGTAGGATGGAGGAGCAGTAGGGACAGGAAGAGGCTCTATACGTGAGACAAACGGGGCACAGGAGCTAGTTTGCTTGAGGGTTTGACGTCTTTGGGGAGGGGGCGCAGGATTTCCGGACAGAGCCCTAGGATGGCGGTGGTCTCCACTTGATGTAGATGACCGGGAAGGAGTCCAAGGAAGATTGGCGGGAGGTTCCTCATCCACCTCAAAGAAGTCCTCTACGGGATCCTCATCTGAGGCAGGGGAGGGGCTTTGTGGGCGGACTGAGGTAGGGCGCTGTCTTGTGGACTCAACAGTTTGGGGAACAGAGGCAGACGGGCAAGGTCTAGGTTGGGCTTGTAAAGGAAGGTCAGAGACCGGGGCAGCAGGTTCCTCAACCTCTATAGGCAGTTGGGGAGATCCTGTGCTAGGGGCGGCCTGACCCTCAGGGTGGGGGACTTTGGTGGGGGTTGAAACTTGCTCAGCGTTGCAGGGCCAACCCTGGCCTCTGCGTACCAGAGGTGGACGGACAGGGCGCGGTGGGCTAGCGTTGCGTCAAGCGTAGTTGGCGGTGGAACGGCGTGGGCGGTCCATGGTTTTGGGGTCACAGGTTTGGTCCCTGGACTAGAGGTCTCCGGCAGCAGTGCAACGGGCAGTGGCAGATACCCCTGTAGTGAGCACCAGAAAATGTGGTGCTCAAGGGTTGGAGGGATGGTTTGAGAGTAGCTGAGCAACTGGAAACACAACAGGACTATTATCTTCTTACTCAACAGAACCTCTATTTTTGGGCTCTGCAAGTAGTCTAAGATGTGTAAGTCAATTGTTGTGTATGTGTATAATTTCTTGTTTATTAGGGACCCCAGGGGGTCTTTTTATACTTGATGAGGAGGAGGGAAAAGAAAGGGTGAGTCATGCTGACTAGGGTCTAGACTGTCAGGCAATGAGCTTATTCTTGGAGGACTGAAACATACTGGGGAATATTCAGAAGGAAATGGGTTGGATTGGGCAGGAAGTGAACATTTGGGCATGTGATCTGAGGTCAGGTGGTTGCAGCACATAGTAGGGCCGTCTCTGGGGAATAGAGGGTAGAATAAGGTTTCAGACTACTCTCTTTCAGGGTTCCCACTTTGGCAAAAAGAGGGGCAGAAGATCACTATACCAATTTACATAGTGGGCACAAGCAATGGGTTGATGGGTCATTAATTGTCATATATAAACCTCTTTTCAATGGGTTGCCAATTGATGCATCTGCGGCTAGCTGCAGATGCTCCAATTGGTCACTAATTGCCATAGGAAAACCCATTCCGATGGGTTGCTCTCCAACGCATCTGCGGCTAGCCGCAGGTGCGTCAATTGGCCTGTAATTGGAGACAACACTATGTAATTTGGAGGGTTACCTTCCAATGATAATAACAAAAAAGGGCAGCAGTTCCCCTTATATTTGTCCAAATAAGAAGGCATTCCAAATAAGGCACTACTAGGGAGTGGCACCCAGCACCACAAAAATAAAATAAAAAATATATTTTAGATTAAATATGTATTTATTTGGATTTATTGATTTAGTTGTGAGTAGTTGTTTTCTCTTGATTTAGCCTTGAATAGTAACAGAATTTCTATATCCGTGATTTGAAGTGAATAATATTGTATCCTTTCCAGTTTTGGATGATTTTAAAGTTTAATCACTTTTTATGTCTAAACATGGTTGTTGAGATTGAATTTTTCATTTGATTTTATCCAGAGTGGAGCTTCTTGATTTGGGTTGGTGTTTCCTAGTGTGCTTACTGTACATTAAATTTGGATTCCAGTTCCTGCAATTAATATCTGAGTTTACTAGTGCCACTCAAAAGTGATTTGAAATTAGGTTCTTGGATTTGACAATGCCGCCACTTTAAAAAACATAGTAAACTTAATGGAAATGGTCAATGGATTAGAACACTTCAAATCTGATTCCAGTTAATTCATTTTGTCCATTGGAAATATGCAGTTCAACTTGAGCTTTGCAGAGTGTCTATGAGTTCTGGCATTTTTAAAAATCCAAATAAAAACACAAAGAATTAAATTTAATTAAAAAAGGCCATCCCGCAAAAAGTGATTCGAAATTTTGACCAAGGATCTGACAATCCCGTATTTTTACGTTTAGGTTCTGAATTTACAGTACCAAAGTGTCTTGCTATAAGAGCAAAAGAATGAAGTGCTCCAGCAAAAAAAATCTACAATTTTTCTATCAGGGCAGAATTCAGAAGAATTATTGGAGAATCTATGGGAAAAATTCACCATATTATTTCACTATATAAACAGGACAATTTAAAGCACAGAGGAATGCTGAAGAAGACAAGGAAGTTCTTAGACTTTTGGGGAGCAAAAAGGTAACACTTCAAGCAGTAAACCGTTTTTTTCCTATTAAAACTGTGTTGCACTTGTGAAGTAGTTGAAGTGGTTCAAACTTTTGAAGATACTAAATGTTAACATCATTGGTTGAGTGTGCGGCTTGTTTGACTAATTTTATTGGTTTTCAAGATCAAAGCTTAATTACTACACTAGAGAACATCCCAAGAAAGTTATGGAATGGAATAGGGTAAGTTTGGAAGATTATTTTATAGCAAGAAATATTGTGTGCATACTAGTTTAGGTTTCAGGAAGAACCATACTGAAGGAGAATAGCCTAAGACAGGGGGCTATAAATAAGTTGTTGACTGAACAGAGACTACAGATCTTTGAGTTTTTGTTTTGCCACCACAAGGGGTGGACCCTCAGAACTCCAGACTACTGGTGATGGGAAAAGCGGGGATTCAATCCACCTCCATGAGTTGCAGCGCCCCGCCTCAGGGTTCCCCCTATGAGCAAGCATGTCAAGGCCTTGATGCACTACCACAAAGGGCTCCACCACATGTGAAACGTGCTTGCCTCAAACAGCTTCATTGTCTTTTGACTCTTCAATCAATGTAGTGAGACATAAATAAAAATCATATAGCCTGCAGGCAAAAGGAAGGCTCAAAGAGACCAACCCCAAGAAAATTCATTTTCTGTTTTTCAGTGACACCCAACAGTCAATTCATGCAACATATTCTTAGAAAGTTGGTACACACTGCCTTTCACTGTTCTTTGTAATATTAAGGTATCACCCAAACTTTCACAGTAGAGGGCCCTGAGAAGGCAACAGTTTATAATAACCTCTACCATAGAGACTACAGATCTGGATTTGAATCTGAGCATATTTGACTTAAATCTTAAAGAACTTTATCTTAAGCACAGTTGAGGAGCATCTGGTTCAAGCAGAGGATATACTTGAAGAAGTTCCTGGCCAAAAGAACTAAAGAAGGGTAGAAAATCAGAGGGGTTATATGGGGATCTTCCTTCTGTGTCAATAAAGACTTTGATAGCCCCTAAAACCTTAAGAGTAATTTTGGCCAGGGAAAACTTTCCCTATATCTACTACCCAAGTGCTGGGCAGGCAGATAAGTGTATGAATTGTTACAGAAAGTTAGCATGCAGCCAAAAAACTGGTGAATAACAGAACAGCATTTAAAAAGGCTGAAGACTTATAGCAGGAAGGCAGGTGCTCCTTAGTAGGGATGATGAAAGAATCTTTCAGGAGTTTTATGCGCTAAAAGAGGGACAAAAAGTAAGATGTGCTGATACATGGTGCTGATGCAAAGATAATTGCTAAAAAAGGGATGGAGGAGTTTGCATGTCTGCAGGCTCAAAGCAATGCTCAATTTTTGGAACTTAGTCACCTGAAGAATGTTACCCCAACCCAGTTGGAGCCTGGATTTGGCCCAGGACATACCTTGTGTCCTCCCAGGAGCAGGAGCACCACCCCCTTTTAGCCCATTATATTCCAATTGCTTTTATGAATGTCCTCTTTATCAGGAAAAAATATGATCAAACTATGTACTTTTTTTGACTTCCAAATAACTTGGCGCCTTCCCCTGCATCCACTCACTAGATCACATTTAAACCAAGCCAATAGAACTTCATAAGCTACAAAATTAAAAGATTTAATATTTAACTGAGCAATTTTGTTGATTTAGATAGGCAATTCAGTACCCACTTCAATCCCAACAGCTGAATTTCTGACAGCAGGATTTCCAACTGGATGGCAATGCTGAAAATCTATTTCCAATCAGATCCAAATTTAAAATTCAGCTATGATGAAACTATGTTGGAAGTGATGTTTTCAGAATTCTGGTTGTTGGATTTAAGTTGGTACAGCAATCTAAAGCAAGTTTCATGCAATTTAAGGTATAACTTATAAATTATTCAGGGGGCTGTATACAACACCATGATATTGTCTGCAAGGGACCTCAATTGCAACTATGCCCCCTTCAGGATGTGGTGGGTAATCCTTATGCCAATTGCAAATGGGGTGCCACTCATCACCCTGGTTGTTACAGCTTGACATATCAATGTTAAAGTAACAAGGGGATTCACTAGCAAGCTTGTTTTGGGAGGGACATAGTACCTGTATGATGCTGAAAGTGAGACATTATCAAATAGGACATGCTCCATGGTCCTTTATTCTAAAGTTTTTTTACCCCCTCTAATGCTAGGCTTCAGATATCAAATTGACACAGGACATCTTTCACCTTCTCTGCATCTTCCTTGATTATGCAATGGGGCAATATTCCCAGGTAAACACTAACAGGTATTATCTGGCTAGTGTATAGCTAAAAGAAGGGAAACAGCCTATTATAAGCTTTGATCAATCTGTTTGTGTAGGGGGTATTAAAAACTTATAATTGGGATTTGGGGGCAGGAAGATATCCTACCAATTATTTTTCTGTCAACTGATTTTCTGTCAAATTTGATCAAGTCAAAGTTTCCTTCATATGCAAGATCTTAACTTTTCAACAATAAAAAACTAAGAGTACAGAATAAAGAAAGTCTGCAACATAAAAAGTGTTATGTAAAGGTTTTAATGTTCTTATTTTATTTTCTGGCAGGAAAGTTAATCTAATTAGCTTTTAAAAAGCTAAAGGTTTGAAATAAAGCCTCTTAAATATGAAAGATAAAGTAAAAATATATGTTCAAAGAATAGCTTTCATTATCAAATAGATTGGATTTAATATTTTGTTTTATTGTGACGCTAAAAAAGGACTTATGAAGAAAATTATAGCTGGATCAGATTTGAAAGAAGGTCAGCTGACAGAAAACAATTGTCAGAATATCTTCCTGCCCCGAATTTTGTTGGTACATGGCTTTTGATTGCCATCCATGCTTCTTTAAAGGAGATGAAGCAGGGCTTCACTATGTCTGCCATTATTATATCCCTCTGTTTTACTTGATATCATGAATTCTTTGATTTTTTGCTCCTCTGATATAATCAGTTCATATTTGAAATCTTGTTGATTATGTTCCCAATTTTTAAGCATTCATATTCTTATAAAGGAGTTTTTTTAAAAGAAATCCAAATGCAGGTTCATCAAAATTTGCTTGATAACTCCACTACATTTCATTATGGTATACTTAGTAATCTGTCTTTTTTCATATAACTGCGTTGTATAAATTGATCACCCCTGTGGTACAACAAATCCCATTATTAATATCTTACATGGTGTGTAAATTTTCATGTTCACTGGATTAGTTTCATTTCTTTCTGTTTGCTTCCTTGAAATTATTGGTGCAATTGAATTAGTGCAGGCACCATATCCACATTGAGGTGTATACAGAACTGCTTTAATGCCATATTTTTTGTATAATATGCAAACAAAAATAATTATAAGAGGATATAACTTACATATTCCTTCTCCCATGCACCCTTCAGCCGCAGGTGCTGTTTCTGTGTATTTCAATAACCTTGGGGGTTTCCACTACCTGTATTGCTTTGATCTTAATTGCTGCACTATCCCTGGTTGACTTTAATTTAAATTTAATGGAGGTACCATATGCCCTAACAATTCACGTTGTCCACTTCTGGACAGCACTCATGATATTTCTGAATCAAATGTGAAACCCAAATTAAAATTACCATGTCTTATAATCAGTATACTGGTGTTCTTTCCTGCTGTATTGATTTCATTATTCATACATGTTCTGTCAAATCCATTGTTTTAACTTTGATTTTCATTTATTATAATCCCTTATCCTTCTTAGTTTCCAGTTGTTTCATTTTTGTGTAGCTAGTGTGGGATATTGAGTCTGGCTTGCGGGGTAGACATCCCTGATAAAAGGTAGTCTTCCTTGACCTGGAAGCACTGCTATCTTGCTAGAACTCTTCAGTGTGGTATGCATGCAATTATATCCAAGTTTTTCTGATACCTTCCCTTGTGAGTTCAATACATTTTCCTTGCACTGTTCACTTATGATTGCTCATAGTTTCATTTTACTTCTGGATTTAGTGCTACAATGGCGGTCCCTATGTATACCAATTGTGCAGCAATCACATCTTTTATACTCTGTTCAATGGAAAAGTACTTTCTGGGGAGCTGGCTATGGTTCAGAAAGTTTATTATTGGTAGTAGCCATTTATGCTTCCTAATATAACTTTAAATAAAGACTTTTGTATCTTAATCATCAACACTAATCAACAAAACATCATAATTGCCTTTTTATTGTTAGCATTTATTGTTGATATTATAAAAATCCTTTATAATGTGAACGGCATGCAATGTGCTGTCAAAACTGCAAGGTCAACCCCCAGAAAAAACTTTGCACAAAAGACCCCTTATCACTTGACTCACCTACCCCAGTGCATGCAACCAGAAGCACAAGTCAACTCAATTTACCAAGCAGGGGAACATGAACCGGCAATGACCCAGATCTGGAGCAAACTTGATTTAACACCCATCTCGCTATCAGGATCAAGCCATTCCCCTACACATCCAAGACAGTTGATCTGTGGGGGCCTTGTTCCTCCTAAAGGATTCACCTAAACCATATAATCTCCAGTATCACAATAATGATACCATATAGCTTATAATCCCCCTTGTAACTCTGCTACTACAACCCAGTTACAACAGTATTGAATAAGAGGAGGAATAGAAATTTCATATCTCCCTTAGGTTTAGTATTCTGGTGCTGCAACTGAACTAAATTTAGTTCAGTATTTGAAGGGGAAAGCAACATTCCAAAAGTAAGGCCATTGATTTAAGGTAAGATAATGGGGTTATTGAGGAAATGTAAGCTATCAAAGTAACTTTCAAGCCTGTTGATATAAACAAGAAATCTCAGCCCAAGAACAAAAACAACTCAGTCTAAAAGCGAGATCAAATTGGATCCAAATATATTGTAGTTTAATATAATTTCCTTGATTTTCAATTTTTCTTGTAGACTGAATTGTTTGCGTTCCAAGACTGATATTTTTGGTTTATCTCAACAGGCTTGAAAATTACTGTAAAGAGTAGCTGTAGGGCCATAAGGGGTGGCTTGGTGCCACAATCTAAATAGGGATTGAGCTTCAAATAACTTATCAATGGAGTTGGTCTGCAATTGGCTTTTATCCTTATTAGGAAGTATTGTTCTATGTTTTGACATTTGAGGTGGGAGGTTGTAGATAGGGCGTGGGGTCACTCATTGGGTGCCCCCTATGGGTTATAAGATGCATTGTCAGGCAAGGTACCAATCATGGTTGCAACACTGTTTAAAAACTAAATTTATGTATTAGGAATGTGACATAGTTATTTATTATGTGTTTTGATGTATTTAAATATTTGACATGTTATAATTCATTTAAGCATACGTGTTTGTTAGAGGAAGTTATTGGATATTCATTGATGAGATGATCTAAATGTATATTCAGTTATAGTTTAAGATTGGAGGAATTAATTTGGGGTGATGCTTATTCCTAGGTCAAACCTGATCAAGTAACTTAAGCCAGCCCTGAGTAAACTTTTAAATCTGGTAACGCCATTCTCTCGTACATTTTTAGATAGACCCTGGTCTACCCCTTGAAGTTCGAAATTATCAAGTAGAAACTTGGGTTATACGTTAAAGTAAGGGTCGAATTTGTGGCTGGCGATAAACCGTAGCAGGACGATCAGTTCAAAGTGGGATTTGAGACATGTTTTCAATTGGGGATCTTACGAAATATTTTATGCCCTTTCTATTTACGCTCTGCTGTTATAGGGGATGGTTTAAGTTTTTATGGAATATTGTAATGGTGTGTTTAGAGATGTGAGAAATAAAACCTGTTTAAGCTTCACGTCTGCAAAGTACGAAGTAGGTTATATCTCGTTTGATGAGAATTTAGTCCTAGAACTTTAAGCTCATCTTGGTATGCTGGTGATGGTACAATCACGCAAAGATTTCTCTCCCTGACTTTGTAGTGAGGCACATGATAGGCTTGATCGGTTCACTTTATTTCGAAGCAAGTTTTTTAGCGAGTGAATATTTGGCGAGGTTTAATTGGCTGGAAGTTCATGTCGAATGAAGTATATAAATTTCTTGTTTAAATAGTCTGCTCATGGAAATGATTGCAAGTGACTTATCTGCGCCAAAAGTCATAATCAAAGTTGACATCAATCCATTTAAAGTACCTTGAAAAGTATAAATTCCACAGAAAACGTACATGAACAGCATCTAATATCTTTAATACTTAATTTTAATGCACTTCTCGGCTATCGTCTTTACTCTGGCCTCCATCTCTGCTGAGATGGTCCAAGATACTCCCCGTATCGTCAATATCAATGGCAACATCGGAAGCTACACCGAGTCCAAGTTTCTTAAGGGCGGTTCCCCAGCTGCTGGTCATGAAACCATCAAGGAATGCGAAATCGTTGGCACGCCTGAGGTTCCTGTAGTTGAGCATCCTTGTGTGACCCCACCAGTCATCGGTGAGCCACCTTGTGTAACTGCACCTGTTATTGTTGAACCACCCTGTGCAACTGCGCCTGTTGTTGTTGAACCACCCTGTGTAACTGCGCCTGTTGTTGTTGAACCACCCTGTGTGACTGCGCCTGTTATTGTAGAACCACCCTGTGTAACTGCACCAAGCCAAGTAATTGAAAAGAGCCCAGTTGAAGTGCTAGTTGTCAATGTTATCCCCCAGGCCAATCAGACCCAACCGACTACCGCCAGCGACCCTATTACCAGCGAAACACCTGAGCCCACGACAGCACCCCCAAGCAGTGCACCATCCAATCCTCAGCCCACTGTCATGGTCCAGCAGAGTGTCAATCTCCCCAATGGACAGCAAGGGCCTTCTGGCGGTCCTGGTTCAGGACCTTTTGCAGGAGGATGTCGCGGGGGATGTGGTTTTGGCCGCTGTGGAAGCTGCGGATTCTTCAGCCCACTCGCGGCTGCCTTGAGAGCCAGAGTAGCTGCTCGCTTTGGCGGAAGATTCGGATTCTAGGGATGGCAAATAAACCTTTTTCGGGATTTTAAAATCCTACTATTGCTCAGCTCATCAAGCTATTCGTCACTCTACACTCACAATCGAATACCCAAGTTCGGAACACTGCAGTTCTAAACAACTACCATATTTTATATCAAAACTATTATTTAAATTTATAATTCAAAAACTCCTAGTACGATTTCCTTCGTGATCCAACCAATACTTAAAGCTACAACTTAGCCATCGCGCTCCATTAATGTATTCGATCCATCCAAATCAATCATCTCCATATCTCGAAAGAAAACCCTACTTCCTTACCAGATAGCCAACCTATCCTAAAATCCTTTCGCATCGAGCATGTCCATTAGATTAAGTCTTCAAAGACTCTTCTATTCTATAGCTGGATCAGATAGCTCCTTATCTCCTAGGACAGATATATCCACCCATGGGCTTCGTTTCGCCCTTCCCAAAGTACTTTTTATATCAGCTTAATAACAACGCTATTCTTTCTGGAAACGGCGTTTGGGAAATCGGCACCAGCATGCTATAATTAACCAACCCCACCATTTTATTGAGAAATGCCGGTTGAATTTTAGTGACATCTAAGAATAACCCTAATGGAACAGGGTGAAGGCTGATCGAAATAATCACCATGAGAGCAGAAGGCAAACATGCAAGTGTTGCAACCAAAGTCAACACCTTGCCTGCCAACATATCTCACAGCATGCAGGGGGCGCTCATAGAGCCAATCCATAAGATCTAACGACATGGCCCTTTCTGGTTCAAATGTCAAGATATGGACAATATCCCCAGATCAGAAGAAAAGCTAATTTCAGGCAATAATCCTTTGACAAGTTATTTGTAATTCAAACCATAATTGGATCATACCACCACCTTGTGGATTAGCAGCTCCCTTTTACCATACATTAACTGCTGCTTCCCAATGAAGCTATCATGATAGTATTATTCTCTTCCCTTTCACCTGGACAGTTATCTTCCCCAATCTAAACACTGAACTATAATGGATTCAGTTACAACAGCAGTAGGTTCAATTTATGGCCCAACTTTAAGAAAACCCCTCTCAAGAAACAACAGAGCCCTGGCTGTATGACTGCCCCACCAAGAGACCTCCCTGTCCCTCCCCAAGGGTCATGTCATCTATCAAGACTGACTTGTAACAACCAGAATTTAAAGTTGGCTCTGCCAAGGACAACATGTCAGCAGTGTTGCCCTGCCCATTCAGACCTCTCCCAACAAGTGCTGAATCTACCGCTGGAGCCCTTCACTAGCAGTGTAGAGGGCCCTGGCATAGTAAGCTGGCTCTGCTCCACAGAAACCTGCCTCCACATTTGGCAAGTGCCTGAACCCATGTGGGTTGCTATGGCATCAGGACACCTTGCTGGGACTGATATTGCCTGGTTCACCACATGGGCCAGCCAGGAGCCTGAGGTCACCAGGGCCACTTTCAGAGAAGCAGCCAAGTCCTGCTAAAGGGGAATCTTTCACCCATTACAGCCAGAACTCCTCTGCTAGCCCTCAAGCAAACATGGAGCGGCTAACAATACATTGATGCTGGGAAACAAGCACTTGCTACTGCCCCTTAAAGCTATCACGGGCAAGGATGCCATGCTCCTCACCCTCATCATTAATGGGTTAAAGCCCCATATATTGTCATGATCTGAGGCGCAGCATAGACACACAACAGGGAATCCTAACCTTAGGGTTGGATTTTTACTAAGTCTTGGTTAGATGGCTGGGAAGGCTATGCAATTACCTTGTGGCCCTGGATGAATCATCTCTACTAGTTGTGGCTAGAGAGAGGCACCAAAGTAATGGAGGGCACAGAGACAAAAATGTGAATAGAGCTTAATTTTTATCAGGGAATATGAAAAGGAATATATACTGTGTAGTGTTACCACAAAACAGTACATGGACGGTGGGATTGCTTGCCACAAGCATGTGTGGGGCAAGTGAGTTGTGCAGAGTCAGGAAACCAACCAATTTTATTTCCCAGTTTGGATATAGACCCCTTTTGAGGGGCAAAAGCAAAAGAGAGAGATTTGTCCTCAAAATAACCCATCAAAGGCAAAATTGAAACATGGTGAATGGTGGCATTCACAATATTGCCCCCCTCTAGATTGGCCTTAGGGGTAGTAATTGCAGAGGAACTTGGCATGTACCCAGGAAAATGGACAGCCACTAGAGAGGAGTTTCACGGTGTACTCAGACCCTTTCTTGAAGGTCACTTCTAGAAGGCCAACCCATAACATATCTAGCTTGTGAGCGCGTCCTCCTACTTTGTGCTGATAGTAGAGAACATGGTCCCCAATGTTGAACTAAGGCAAGGGAGAGCGTCCAGCATTATCAGGAGAGAGCTCAAGCATTTTGGTCTTATACACAGAGGTATAAGCAGTGGTCTGTATGTCAATTATGCGGTTGATTAGATCTTTGATATGATTGTCAGGGTTCATGGCCTTATCAGAGGAGAGTAGAGGGCACCAAGAGCAACGGAGTGGTAGCCTCATGACCATACAGCATAGCAAAGGAGGAATTCCCGGTGACACAATGCTTGCTAAGGAAATAAGCAAAGAGAGCAGCGGGTAAGTATAGATCCCAGTTTGCAGCGTCATAGTAAGTGAGTTTCATCATGATAGAAACCAGTGTTGAGTTTGCACGTTGGACTTCACCATTGGTAGAAGGGTTATAGGGGGCAGAGCAAGACTGGTGAGACCCCAAGGCTTCAACAATAGAGGTTACCAACTTGGTGTTGAAGTTAGTCCTGTTATTGGATAGCAACACTTGATGGCAGCCATGGCGGTAGAAAACATCTTGCAACAAAAAGGCAGCAGTTGTCTTAGCAGTGATGTCCTTAGTAGGGCGAGATTCTACCCATTTGCTGAAGTGGTCAACAGAAGTTAGGATAAAGCAGCACCCAGAGCGGGAGCAGGGGAGAGATCCTATAGCGTCAATACTGACAGTGTGAAAGGCATGTTGAAGGGGACCAGTTTGAATTTGTGAGAGTCAGCTTGAGGTCTCTGAAGCTGGCAGTTGTGGCAACTAGCTATGACGTCTGTGATCAGCAGGCAAAGGTTTTCCCAGAAATAATTTTCTGGAGATAGTCAAAGGTCTTGGCAATGCCCCCATGCCCAGTCTCTTTATGATCTTGGAGCACCAAAAAAGGCAAAGACTATGTTGTACATAAGGCAGGTACTGATCTTGTACTTTCTTGAAGAGCTGATTGTCTCAAATATGCGTATCCTCAGATAGTTTGGACAGGGCTAATTGGACTTCTTCTGTCTTGCTTTCCCAGAAGGAAGGATGTCCAATTAGTTCATACAGCCAATCAGCCTCAGCAGGGTGTAAAGCAAGGATGAGCATTCTAGATAAGCCATCAGCGTTCTGGTGTTGAATCCCGGGATAATGTAGCACAGTGAAGTCATAACCTTGTAGGCAGAGAGCCCATCTAGCTAGTTGTCCCTCTGGCTCCTTAAGCTGCTGTAACCACTTGAGGGAGGCGTGATCAGTGACCAATGTAAAAGGAGTGCCATACACATAATGGCGGAGATGTTTGACTGCATGCAACACAGTGAGGCATTCTTTCTCTGTAACGCTGTAGTTCTTCTCATGTTTGTTTAGGACACAGGAAGTATAAGCCACAGGATGGTCCACACCTTTGCCGTCTAGTTAGGCCAAGATGGCCCCAATAGCAAGGTTGCTAGCATCAGTATATAGGATGAACTCCTTATTGTAATCAGGATACACTAGGATGAGCACTTATTTAAGTTTCTGTTTAAGGGTCTCAAAGGCTTGCTGCTGGCTAGCAGTCCATTCAAAAGGGACATTATGTAACAGATGGACTAGAGGTTCACTAGTATTGGCAAAGTCAGGGATGAATTGCCTGTAGTAGCCCATCATACCCAGAAAGACTTGTACCTCACACAGGTTGGTGGGTGGAAGCATTTTGCTGATGGCTTCAACCTTCTTGGTCATTGGGCAAATCCCAGTCTGGGTCACTTCATGGCCCAAGAATTCAAGACGCTCTTTGAAGAAAGCACACTTAGATGGTTTCAATTTAAGGCCAGCCTCTTGAATCTTGATTAACACTTCTTTGAGATGAGCCAGGTGATTGGTAAAGGTAGCACTGGAAACTGTTATATCATCTAAGTATACTAGGACACATGACAGTTTCAAGTTGCAGAGGATGGAGTCCATGGCCCTTTGGAAGGTAGACGGGGCATTGCAGAGCCCCTGCAGCATACATGTAGGCTCAAATAGCCCTTCAGACGTAATGAGTGCGGCTTTTTGTCAATAATTGGGCAAAAGGTCAACTTTCCAGTACCCAGATGCCAAATTCATCGAAGAGAAGAACTTAGAGCCTCCAAAACAACAGAGAGCATCATCAATACGTGGCAAGGGGTAAGAGTCCTTCTTAGTTAAAGAGTTCAAATGTCAATAGTCCATCACAATACAATGACCTCCATCCTTTTTCTTCAGGATGAGCAAAGGGGAAGTCCAAGGACTTTGGGAAGTGGCCATCAGACCAGCGTCTAACAGTTGTTTGAGCTCTTTAGACACCTGAGCGCCCTCCACGCAACTGCGGCAATATGGTTTAGCACAGAAGGGGGGCGTCTCCAGTGTCAATCTGGTGAATGACGCCTTTGGCTAGGCCATAGTAAGTGCTGTATTTGGCAAAGATGTCTGAAAAAATATCTAGCAAATTGAGCACCTCCTTCTGTTGAACCAGGGATAGCTGCAGGAAGTCTTGCACAGTAAAAAATATAGGACTTGGGGCTTGTCTTCAGGTAGGTTAAAGTCCTGGAACGTACCAAAGGGGTGAAGTGACAAGACATTGGGAGAATTCAGTAATTTTCCATAGCCAATAGCCTGACCTCTAGATACATTTATGGGGAGAGCAGTTAGGTTGACTACTAGCAATTGAACAGGGTCTTTATGGGAGACATCTAGGATTCCAGAAAGAGGTAAGGTTCATTGCAACCTATGAGGGAGGGGAGTACAACTCCAGGAAATTTTTCTCAGGTAGCTCATACAATATTTGGGAGTCCAAGATGGCTTGAGAGCCAGGGAGATGGTTACAGCAGACGTAGCCAGGAGAGGGATCCCCTCAGACGTAGGGTAAGCCATAGGCAGACACTTCATGTTGGAGGAGTGGGTACAGTATTTTAGAGCGAAAACACCAGTGGGATATTCTAAAGCCACGTCTTGAGGCGCTTCCCAGGAACTTTGACTGGCTCCTCAAAAATCAGAGGGACTTTATACCCCAGGATAGAGAGGTAGCCATCCTTTAGGTTGATGATCCCATTATATTCCCTAAGGAACTGAGTATCAACTAGGAGATTGTAGCTCTCATTCTCCAAGACAACTGCAGGCACGGCTAAGAGAAGCTTACCAAACCACATGGGGAGAGCAGAATATGCACCTATGGCGCGAGTCATAGACAGCCCAGCTGTACCATACAAATGATGAGAATTAAGGTCAGGGGCAAGCTTGAGCTTCTTGACAAGCTTTGAGGAGACAACGTTAACAGGCAAGCCAGTATCCAAGACAGCCTTGATTTTCACCTTCTGGATGGATATTTCTACAAAAGTGGTAGTACAACCAAAGGGTGGAAGGACAGCCAGGATGTCTTTATCTTCTGCTAGCTCTTT